>WURT03576089.1:0-20793 GCA_009936505.3 Holothuria glaberrima
CTCCACCTTTTTGACATTATGGAAGCTTGCCTACTGACTGGTGAGGTATGGTTGTAGGTGGACAGGAATGTTGTAGGGTAGTTAGTTACTTAGATGAGGTTTAACGGCCCAGTTTCCAACCAATCGGTTCAAGTAAGTTGAGCCGGCTTACAGTATAAAACATTATGCACCTACTGTCCACAGAACTGTACATGCAAATTTACCCAAATGGCTACTCAAGGCACACTTCCAGCATATTATACATAAAAAGACAAAAATCAGAGTGGTTTCAGTTTTTATTGAGCAGCTGTGTCCCTTTTATTGGCTTTAATATGGTGTAGATGGTTGATGCAGATTCAGATTCCCATCAATGAATCTTTCATCAGGTACATTTTGTATAATTTTGTTTGTGTAATCTTATTCAAACTCCACATGCACTGCATGGATCAACTGCAAGTACCCAGCTTTGTTCTAGGAAATGTACAAGGGTTCGGACATAGGTGTATGGGATAATTAGGGGGATGGGAGGATTGCACAGCCTGTGCTAAAACAGATATACTTCCCCACCTTCTCCACCCTTAAGTTCAAGGACAAACTTCCTTCATTTACTTCTTCTGTGAAAATTGTCATATATTTCCAGTAATTACCCCTAAAGTCTGCACATTTATTGCATTTTGGGACGCTCAAATATTCAAAAACCACCCTCCTTGGACCCCCTTTGAGGATGACAATCCAAATTGTTCCCCCCTCCATCTCAAAACAGTATCCTTTACCTATGGCTACAATAATACAAAGTCAGTATTACTCAAGTTTCTTACATCAAAAACAAGTGAAAATAAAGACTAGTACTTTAAAGTGGACATCCGTTTTGTTTAAGTTTTACAAGAGTACAAAATGTACTCTTTTTTCTTGCTCATCCTCTTCTCTCCCAGAGTGTATATTAAAGGGGCTTATTGAGTTGGTTCACAAAATTCATGATTTTTTTCACACCGGTTGCGATTTACCAACAACTTGATGGTAAATGGTCAAACTAAAGAGACTCTTCACATCTCACTCACAACTGAAATGGCGATGACAGGAAAATTAATGATTGAAATCACTTTTACCATCATGTAGTAATCCTATGTAATTCCTGGCCACAAAAACTAAAATTTCTCACATTTTTGGTAACTGTATGAAGTGAAACATGAGTAAAGAGGCTAATCAGAAGCATTGTCATGCAATGATTTCCTTCAAACTCGTCACAAAAATAACTGATGTCAACTCCATGAGCCCCTTTAAAAAAAGAAATAGAGGAAAAGTCATCACACTTTATTTGCAGCATCAGTTATCATAGTATGACTGGTGCACATGGGTCTGTGACTCCCCTCCCCCAGGCCCATAGCCAAGGGAGGCCAAAGAGGGAGGTGGAGCCCCCCTTGAAATTTTTTTCACCCTCTAGAAAGTTTCCAGTTACCCATTGACTTAAAGACAGACTTGCATCACCCCAAGTATGACTTTTACTTGGTGATAAGCAGCTAAAATTAGTCTCAGTTGGTGACTATTACTTTTCGATTGACATCAGAGTTAAAAAATTCAATAGATGCACAGCAGCTCATGTTACCCAGCATGCAGAGAGTGTTTTAATAACTTATTAGGGCCTTGTATACTCACCAGGATATGACCTTAGGCAAAACTATGTTTCTGTGTGCACAGGGAGAAGCTAAATACAGTTATGGGCAGGCCTAGAACTAATTAAGTTGGGAGAGTTGGACTTTTTGGGATGAGAATATTTTTCGCCCCCCCTCTCCGAAGCCATTTCGCCTCACTTCAGTACCTTGTCTGGCTACGGGCCTGCCTCCCCTCCCTCCAACAGCAAAATACTTTTGGTAGGTGTTTGAAAATGATACAAATAATTGACAATTATTTTAACATCAATGGAACAGAAACTACATCTTAATTACCTGGAATACCTTACCGAGAGAAATTTGCACTCAGAATGTAAATTAATTTGTATTCTTAATTTCTGTGTTTACTAAATTACTAGCTTACAATCATGCCTCATCTCCTTGCATAGTTTTAAGAAATTTCAATGGAATGTTCTTCAACTTTACCTCTCCCCTCAGGCCCCTCACCTTGGTGACAGCCTGCAAGAGGGGCATGGGCAGTGATCCCAGGGGGACAGGGAGCATATGTATCCCTAATAATTGAGAAATGGCCCATAATAGACTTTGATTTTTCACACAGTAAATTATTTGAAAATGGGATCATGTCCCCCCCCATGTTGAGAACAAATCCCATATTATGCACATGTACAATATACACTGACTTTGTGGGGGTATCTGGGGTGGGGTTACAACAATTGGTGTTCCCCCTCTGTCACCAACACCTAGCAGCACCACTGATTTAGGTGTGTTTTGTGTATGACCATGCACTTTGTGTTATTTTAGGCATATCAAACTAAAAACAAATGTTCCCCATCCACATGATGATATATGTTTGTTCAATACTCCATCAAAAATTTGTATGACAATTTCAATGACAACAATGAACAAATGTATGATTGTGTACATACATGGGTCCCAACAAAGTTGAACACAGCTTGCAGAATCCAACATGGCATTCAGATTTTGAGCTGTATATTTCATCATTCCAACAAATGTTCAAAACATTTGCTAACATTTCAGTATATTCTTATTAATTACTCATAATGTATGGTTGGTATAAGAGAAATCATTGCCTAAAACTTGTGTATTAATATAACTCCATAGGGATAATCAGTAAAAATCAACTATTTAGGACATTTTAGGTCCAAAAAGTGTGCAACTTCTTGATATATGGCACATAAACATTAACATTTAGTACTCATTGCAGTATGCTTCTTTAAATGTCATACAATGTTTATGGACAAATATATGTGTATGCAGGGGCGGTGCCACAGGGGGGCAGGGGGAAACCCCCCTGTAATTTGCAAAAAAGGGGAAAAGAGAAGGAAAAGGAGAGGGAAAAAGAAAAAAGGAGAAACTGAAAGAGAAGAAAGGAGGAAGCAAACGAAAAGAAGAGAAGAGGAGGGGTACGTGGGGTAGGCCTATATCTGATTTATACAATTAATCCATATAAATCCATATAAATACCCTTTTATAATGCACATATAAGCAAGTAAAATTTTCGTAAAAGTTCAAGCATGTTTCTGTGGACTCCATGCACATATTTTGGGTAAAAACTTTCCCCGAAAAGAAGGCAGTAAAGTATCCAAAAGGGGGTTCAGGAGGTTTGTTGATGACATAACTTTCTCTTATACAACAAAGGCTTCTCTCCTCTTTCACCTAACCAAAAATGGTGACTGCCCTATGTTCCGACACCCCTATGTTCCATCATCTTGTAGATAGAGGTATCATATTATATATGAATGGTCGATTGTTGTTAAGATAACTGATGATGATAGAGTGATCCAGAGACAGTGATCCAGCAAATGTTACCACATAAGCAGCATCAGAATAATCAAAGCAGGACAGTTGGAACATAACAGTGTTGAAACATTATAATGGGTAACGTAATGGACTTGTCGGAACATGGGGTGTCAGAATATAGGGCTGTAACCCCAAAAAACTAGGATTCACTAAATTATGAACATCTTCCAGCCATATATGATCTGGATTCCTAAAATGCCCCAAAGGCAGCACTGTTTTGTGTCCAAGCATCCTACTATAGTATGACAGTGACAGAGTGTCCCCATGTTACACTGGCCCCATTGATCAAAGTGATTGAGCAGTGCACTGCATGCTAAAGTGCTGATCTTAGAGGCTTTTTGGCAATTGTGATGTTCAAATTATCTGGTGAGGGATGTTGCCTGCAGGGGTGGTCCCATAGGGGAGCCAGGGGGTACAGGAGTAAATGCCTCTCCATCAGGGATGGTTCCCTTCCAGGTGCAAATACAGGGGGGGGCGCACCTGGTGCATGCCCCCCTTTTTTAAAAAAAAAGTCCTCGAACGAAAATTTGGATAATGCAAGTATGCAAGATCTGAAGTGCAAAAAAGCAAAAAAAAATCAACAAAGGTCCTCAAAATCCTGGATTGCTTCATGGCGCCACCCCTGTGTGTGCGCCCCGCTTTCTCAAAATCCTGGATCTGTGCCTGCTTCCCCCCCCAACCAAAAAAAAGAAAGGAATCCACATCGTACCATAACACTGGCATTTTGTCATTTGGTTTTGTTCTCAGTGTGCATAAATGATAAAGCAAAATGTACCTCAAATGGGTGATGTATAATCTTATATATGCAATAAAAATGGTAAGTATACAGTTGCCCACTTTGCCAGTAACTATACACATACCCTCCCAGTGTACCCTCCGCTTGGTAGTCCAGTTGACGAGTCAAAAACCTGCCTACTTTCTACCTGCAGTTAAAAATTATTAATTACAACCCACAATCAGACCTATTTATCACAAAAATGATCTCAGTTCCAGCACAAGTATATACCAGCTATCACCATAAGTTTTGTTATTTTCTACTCATTATCCCATTGAGGATGCTGCCTGGCAGTCCTCAAGGAATACGCACCGACCGACTAAAAATATGACACCATTCTCGACATAACCTTATCCGTTTGTACATTCCCTAACTCCCTGAATTAGATTCTCTGTATTCTATTAATTCAAAAGGCCCCTTCGTGTTGCCTGTCATCTTCTCATCCATATTCATTGTTGTTCAACAATGAAAAAACAAATTTTTATTAAATTTTTGGATATGAAAATAGAAAATAGGAGGGCTAGTGAAAATAGCCTGTGGACTACTCAGAAGTGTGGATCACTAGTCCAGCTGGCTAGTTAGAAAAAAGTTAAGGGAAACCCCTGTACCTGTATGTGTATAACTTACCCTTTGATCAAATAGAGCTGAATGCATGTTGTTAAGTGCAGATCTATGAAAGGGTGGTCTTGCAATTGTGAATTAAAATTATCTGGGGAGAGATGATGTATTCTGGGGTAGTGACAGAGGAGGGACAGGGGTTGACATATCACCCTCCATCTGGGTGTATGGGCTGCCTCCCTCACCTGATTGGGCAGATTTTTCAATTTTGTCAGGTGTCTTCTTCCTAATACAATGAAACATGTAATCCCAGTGAGAGTCAGTCCCAGGCCCAGCTGCTTTTTGACATTTAATTTTGTAAATTTTACTGCAATTAAAATCCAAGTTTTTTCATACATAATTCAATAAAAACCTAAAACTTCAATTTTTTGTAAGTAAAAGCCAAAAAATTTACATTCAACTTCAACATTCTTTTGGCAACAGGCAGACAGAGTTGTCTAGTAATCAAGTCATGACTTGAGTCACAGCTTGCAAAATTGCATGACTTGAAAATCCGGGCCAATTTTCCCCCATTGAAAAAACACAGTGACTTGAGTCATGAGTTGAGTCGAGTCACTAAAATGAGTGTAGTTGACTTCACTTGACTTGCCACAAAAAAGAGTGACTTGGTTACAACTCTGGCAACAGGTCACCTTTGCCAGAACTCTGGGTTGCTAGGACCTCCTTTCCAGTGCTACCCCCCTTCCAGACAAATCCTGGTGCCACCCCTGGTTGTCTGAGAGGTAATAGGCATAGGTCAGGTTTGGATCTGTCAGGACTGTACAGGGGATATTGCTCAGGGCTGGAATTGTCCAAGTGGATATTGTTCAGGTAGGAGTTGTCCCTTGGGCAGAGGGGGGGGGGAAGGGGGACATATCACAGGGTCCCGGTTGGGTGAGAGAACTTGTGAACAAAGCCTTAATAGAGGATAATACTGTGTTTGTGGCACAGATTTATTGCATATTTTTAATTCATGATTTAAGATGAGTGGTATAGACAGCTCAAAGGTAATATAACATATTGCTGGGTATAAAATTTGGCTTTTAAGAAAAAAAATCCACTTCATGCTTTTAGCTCATGAATGAGTTTGTTGGCAAAAGCTTTCAGAATTTCAAATGATTCGGCAGCATCTGATCTGCTCTTGTAAATGTGTAAAATATGATTGGGAATTGATTTAAGGGCTTAATGGCAGAGTGTATCAATTGGTAAATTGACTGAATGATAATGATAATAGCCATGCTCTGCATTTAAGGTTTGCTCCCTTAAAAACAGGACAAATACACTTGTTCTTCATTATAAAGAGGGATGACTTTAACAGTTAGAGCAAATTTAACAACAAAAATAAAAAATATTTTTCAGTAGTATACCCAGTGCCTATTGACTTTAAACTTAAGATCGAGTGTGATGCTGTTTTCAGACCTGTAGCCACACAAGGTACTGAGGGGGTGTGTGTGTGGGGGGGGGGAGACATCCAAAAATGCATTAAGGTAATGATAATTTCTTATCTTCTAAGGGGGAAATTTCCAGGGGGCTTTCCCCCTTCTCACTCCCCACTTGGCTACTGGCTTGCCTTTTTTAGATGATACAGATGCACACTGCTCTTGGCTTGTAATTACAACAAAGTGAGTTTGCAGCTTGCAGTCAGTTCCTAAGTCAGAAGTATTTAATTGCTGGAGAAGAGAGAAGAGAGCTATGCACAACTGAGTTCCAAAGTAAAGTTGGTGAAATTTAACATTTGGTATCTTGGCACTCAGCTAGCTATGATTTAAAATGGAAATAAGTGTGTAAGTGATTTTGCTATCCTGGCTTTTCTGGTGTATAATATTTTAGGAATTTTAGTTTTTTTTTTTTTTTTTTGCTTTTTCATGGTGCTATGTTCATGAGACTCAATGATAGTTGTTAGTTGTACAAAAAGTATACAGTATGTATGTATTAAGTTGCTTTCACAAGAGTATAGTTGGTAGATCTTCTGAACTCTGAACAATAAAGAGAAAGCTGCAATCACAGGATTACTGGGTACAGAAATAATGACTGCATGGCTATTATATTGAATTGAATTGATTTATAGTGAGGCCGAAAGCTTGAACTAATAATGTTAGTTAACAATGATGATGCAGTATAGTGAGGGTTGTACTTAATGCTATGCAACAATGGACTTTAAAAGCCGGCCTACATAGCATGACCAGTGAGCTTTTTTGAAGAAGTATAGCTACATATACCGTTAAGGTAGTCAGTTGTCAGTGACAATGTAACTTCTGCAGTGCTCAAAGAAAAGGTTATTGTCCCAGGGCACACATGCAGTGACAATTGATTGGCAATAATTAGGCTGTCAGAGACAGGCAGCTCTCTTTGAATAAACTGGATCACACCAGAGCCTAAAATATGAAGTAGAACAGGGCACACACATAAGTTTTTAAGTAAGCATATATTGCTACGGAAAAAATCAAGTATACCTTCCTGAATGTAATTTTTGTTTGAATTGTTTCACAAGAACAAGATGTCAAGGGCATGTAGCTAGGATGAAATTTTTAGCAGGCCTAGGTAGCAAATGGAGGGGGGGGGGTGTAATGGCACTGATTGCCATCCTGGGGAGGGATAGACCTAAGGGGAGGGGTGTACCCCTTCTTTGAGAAAATTTCAAATGGTTAGATGTCCTTGGATGTGATCTGGTGCTATATTTTTCATCGTTTTAATTAAATTTATGTTCAAAAATTATTTGTTGATTTCATATTTGCGAAACATTGTCATGCAACAATATCCTTCAGACTTGTCAACTCTTTTTTTTTTGGGTCCATCTATATTGTTCAGGTGGCAAAAACTTTTATTAGAGGTCAAGATGCATCAGAATACAAAATGGACCACATAACAATACGTACAACGCTTTGTCTTTTTATACTAAATTTTGACAGAGACATTTGCAATGCGTCAGAAGCTATGGAGAGGTTTATATTACTAGCTCAACTTGTTGAGCTATTGTCATGGCAATGCATCTGTCTGTCTGTCTGTCTGTCTATCATCTGTCTGTCTGTCTGTCTGTCAACATTGGTAAAAGCCTGCTGTGTGCAGGTTCTTCTATGACTGTTCCTTCCTAAAGTTGGTTTAAGGTTATTCCATATATCAAGGGATTGATTATTATGGTAACATGGTGCAGGACTTTAAAGTGCTACCTTGAGTTGACCAGAACAATTCTCTGGCATGAGCAAATCAGTACCTAATTAAGTTCAAATTTTAACCAATCAGGTTTGGAGCTAATTGGTTCATATACACTATCATATATATGAAGCTGTTGGTGATGTGATTAAATTTACATTCTGAAATATTGAATTTATACAGAAGTAACTCATTCATATATACCATTGAGATGAGGGGCAAAATATTTTCTAAAAACAGTGAGATTACTTGATGGATTACTTACTGGATTTTGAGATATATTTGCAACTTAGATAACAATTTGGCTGATTTTTGCACATGCTCAAAAATTCAAAAATAGTGATTGCATAAGACTGTTTCTCCCTCATTTGAACATGAATGCACTGATGTTGGTTTGCTTTTTTAAATATTGAATAAGGATCGAAGCATTCTCAAGGAGCAGTATAATGCATTGAAATAATGTCCTACCATTGCAATACATGCACTAGAGTGTGCAGAAATGTGACAAGGTAGAAACGTGCAAAACTTTTCAAAAATCACATCATTTGTGACAGTAAAGTCTGGACTCCTTGCTATAAAATCCTTTTAGCCTTAACTTTTATTCACCTGCAAAAGGCACCAGCTGCCCCATTCCTTAAAGGTCATAAGCAGTCGCCCCAAACTTATTTTGAATCAACAGCTAAATGTCACAAATTTCTTCTTATTTCTCTTCCAAGTATCCTTCATGATATTTTAGGACATAAATATTGCATATTCAAGGTAAACCAAGCAGTTGCTCCTCGTAAATTTTACAACTGAGTGAGACAAATACTGTCACATGATTCTCAATAGCCAGTCAGGAAATAGTATAGTATGCTATACAAATCTTTATTGGGGTGACTGCATTCTCCCTTTAAGAATGTAAAATAATAATAATGACAATTAAAATGTGCACAAAGCCCTGGAAATGCTCATGGCTCTTGCAGGGCCCAATGTTTTGCAAAGAGTGAAAAATAATCAGTACATGTAATCAATACCTCTGAGTTACCTCATTAATTTGCAGGACATGTACAGTATATCCTGGCCAAGCCCATGCTCAGTTGGCAGGCCCATAGCCAGACAAGGCACAGAGAGGGGCAAAATATCTTTGGGGGCGAAAATTTTTTTAGGTGGGCTAACTGTAAAAAATGTATAAAGTCAATGGCAACTTGAAACTTCCTAGGGGTTAAAAAATTTCCAGGGGGGTGCCCCCTTGCCTACAGGTCTGCCAGAAGGGCAGGGGGATAGGGCAGCATGCCCAGAATATTTTTTGCCCTTCCTAGGATATTAAAAATTATCATTGCCTTGATGCATTTTAGCGTATCCCCTTGCAAAAAATTCTCCCCTTCCTCCCCCTTCCTTCAGTTCTTTGTCTGACAATGGGCCTGATCCTTGCTGAGCTGATACATAAGTTAGGTGATAATCTTTGCCATAACTTTTTTAGGTCTAATACTCAGATTGCAGGTTTCATGCTTTTCTTTGTTGTGATTCCTTGAATGTTTCAATGAAGGGTTCTAAGAAAAATGCAGGCTGCATGATACTGAGTCAGCTATGACAACTTTTGTCTGTCTAGGGGTAATTTGTTTCTAGGGTGTGCTGCAACCTGACCCCCTCCCATTAGCTCACCCTCACCCCATGGGTGCTGTACACCCCATTCTCATGATATGACTATTTCAGAATCTACTTCGTGCTAAGTTATTTTTTCAACCAAACACTTTTTGTTTGGAAAATTTGCAACATGTAGGCATTAATTGGAAGCAGCAGCAAATGTGGGGCCATAGAGCTCAACTTTGTAAGCAAAAAACTGTATGGTCAATTCTGAGCAAATCTAGCCTTCTGAAGGCTAAATTCATGTCACGATTGCTTTCCCAAAGGAACAGTTTTAAGACAAACACATGGCCAACATCAGCAGCCCCTACTCCCACCCCACCCCTTCTCCATTGGGTTGCCCACAAATTCATGAGTGAAAAATAACATCTAGGTGTGTTCTGTGACCACTCTGTTATTTAGGCCTCTTTAAACTAAAACAATTAAATTAAGTGAATTTTTTACTCAGTTCTTGGGGTAAATCAGAACCACACTGCATGATGTAAGTGAACAGTAAATTGTTAGACTACATATACCATTAGCAAGTTTACTCATATCTTATGAAATTTGGATATGGAAGTGATTAGGACCATGCATGTCAGAGCCTTTTTGAAAGTCTTTATAGAGGTGATACTGGCAAACAACTACACGTGCGCGAAGCGGGCGAAAATCCTTGCACTTTTTTTGGGAATTCGATCAAAACTTCGGAAACTCAGTAGAAATTTGGGCAATCTTTTAACTTTTTCTTCATCTCTGCCAAAATTTCACCTATTCTGTGCCCAAATTTTGGTCCTTTTTTTGCCTAAATTTTTGACCTCAGAAAATTTTTGAGGGCTAGTCTGCCCCCCTGCCCCCCTGCCTGGTACGCCTATGGATAAAAATAAAAAATTTTCGACATTTTATAAAGTCCAAGAACTGTAGGGATATCATAGGCATAGGAAGCTGTTCAAGACTGGGGGGCTGAACCTTGTTTCGGATCGCTGTCCTGGGGGAGGGGTATGAGGGGAAGGGGTGTTCCCCTCGCCTTTGAAAAATTTTTTTATATTTAAGGGTCCTTAGATGCAATTTGGTGCATAATTTTGGAAAAATTTTAAGGTAAATTAATGCACATTTTTGACATTTCTTAGTCCTTTTGAAAATTTTTTTGATATTTTAGGGTCCTAAGTTGCAATTTGGTGCATCATTTTGGAAAAATTTTAAGGTAAATTACTGCAAAATTTAGACATTTTTTAGTGCTTTGGAAAATTTTGTGATATTTGTGGATCCCAAGGTGCAATTTGGTGCATTATTTTGGACAAATTTAAAGGTAAATTACTGCACATTTTTGACATTCTTTAGCCCTTTGGAAAATTTTTTGATATTTGAGGGTCCTCAGATGCAATCTGGTGCATCATTTTAGACAAATTCTAAGCTAAATTAATGAAATTGTTTTATTTTTCTTAGCCCCTTGAAAATTTTTTTATATTTGTGGGCCCTTAGATGAAAGTTAGTGCATTATTTTAGACAAATTTTAAGGTATATTCCTGCACATTTTTGAAATTTCTTAGTCCTTTGGAAAATTTTTTGATATTTGAGGGTGCTTAGATGCAATCTGGTGCATTATTTTGGACAAATTCTAAATTACTGCAAATTTTTGACATTTCTTTCAGAAGAGATGAATAACAGGTTTTCGTGCTTGGAAGGTGAGGGGGGCGGGCCTAAACATACTTCAGCCCCCCACAAATTTCGTTGTGGGGCTGTTGTCCCCGGCCCCCCTGCTTCCTACGCCCTTGAGGGCTATAAAATTACATCACACATGTGTATTTAGTAAACATTACGGAATACTTCCGAAAATGTCATATGATGTTCACGGACAAACGTATGTTCATGCAGACATGACCTTTGAGAGAAAATCAGTCCCCCCTCCCCCCACCCAATTTGAATGGGTGCGCTCCTTCCTCCTAGTTCAGGAATGGCTCTTATCAATCATGTGACAATATGTTTGTTACTCATTTGTTAAATTCATGCAGAAAAACTCCTTGGTTTACCTTCAATCTTCAATGTTTAAATACAGAAACATAATGAAAGATACTTGTGAGCGAAATAGGAGGAAATTCGTAAGATTTAAGAAACTTTTGAAAACAAACTTGGGGCGACTGCCATCTCCCTTTGAGAATAAAATTACAAAAAGGATATCTTTAAAAGTTGAACAATAATTACAGTGCATGGCTATGCTGAATAACTGCTTGGTCATTACCTTCAGTATTCAATGTTTGTATTGAGAAATATAATGAAAGATACTTGTAAGTAAAATAAGGGAAGATTTGTAAGATTTAGCAAACTTTTGAAAATAAACTTGGGGCAACTGCCATCTCCCTTTAAAAGAGCACCAGCTGTTGAAAAATGTTGCTTCAAATTGAAACTGTAGTATGGGAAATCAATAACATAGTGTCCCACTGTTACACTGGCCTGCATTGATCATAGTGAGCTGTGTGCACTGCATGCTAAAGTGCTTATCTGAAATGTCTTTTTTGCAATTGTGATGTTCAGTTTATTAGGTGAGACATGTTGACTGCAGGGGTGGTGCCAGAGGAAGGGGGAGGGGTATTCCCCCTCCATCAGGGACCTTCCCCCCTCCATCAAGAAATCCACATCCTGCCATAATACCAGTGTTTTGCCATTCGGTTTCATTCCCTGTGAATTAATGATAAACTAATTAAATGGACCTGAAGTGGATGACATGTAAATATATAAGATAACAATAAATATATGAAGTATGTGTTCACTTCACCAACAACCACACAGGCATACAAGCCAGGGGACAGGGACTAGATCACCCAACCCCACCCTGGAATTTTGGTGAAAAGTTACTTCAATAGGCCATGCTTAATAGGGAAACTTGGCCTGCAGATTTTTCAGGTGATCAAGGCTCATTCAAGACCCAAGGAAGAACAGTATGTTTTACTGTATGCCAATTGATCAAACAGCTGTGCACTGCATGTCATTTAGTGCTGATCTAGTAAGAAAGAATTGTTTGGCAATTCCGAATTCAAATTATCTGGTGAGCAATGTTGTCTGCTGGGGTGGTGGCAGGTGGGCAGGCTTGACTGGTTTAGATGATACAGATGCACACTACCCTTGGCTTATAATTACAAAAAAGTGAGTTTGCAGCCTGCAATTGGTTTAATAATTCAAGAGTATTTAATTGTAGGAGAGAAGAGTGAGCTATGTGTTTGTGAGTTACAAAGTACTAAGTTTCTGCATTTTACGGTTGGTGTCTCGTTCTGCACTTTACAAGCTATGAAGATGTATAAGCAAGCATAGGCATAGGAAGTGGGGGGGAGATAAAGCCTCCCATTAAAAAATGTGGGGGGGGACTATGCTTCCTCCACCCCCTCCCGATCCAGGGATGAAAACCCCTTATTAGTCTCTCCTGTAAGAAATGTCAAAAATTAATGCGTTAATTTTCCTTAAAAATTTTTCCAAAAAAGATGCACCAAACTGCATCTAAGGACCCCTCCCCCAGGATAGTAATCCGAAGCAAGGTTCAGCCCCACAGTCTCAAACAGCATCCTACACCTATGTAAGCAAGTGTATAAGTGGTTTTCCTTATTCCAGCATTTCTGGTGTAAGATATTCTTGTCAGAAATCTTTTTGGCACTTTCATGGTGCTATGTTTATGTGATATACTCAGTAATAATTGTAAGTTGTGAAAACAGTTTAAAGTATTTGCTTGTATTATAAAGGTACTTATACAAGAGTATTATAAAGTTGGAAGGTCTTCTGAACTCTGAACAACAAAGAATAAGAAAGCTGCAATCACAGGAGCACTTGCTATAGAAATAAGAACTGGCTATTGTAATGCTTGAGGCCCAACACTTAGACTATTTAAGTAGCCTAATTAACAATATGTTGCAGTATAGTGGGGGTTACTTATTGTTGCTCAGCAATGGACTTTGAGGGCCATGGCATGACCAGTGAGCTTTTTTTGAAGAAGTATAGCTACAAATACCACTGAGGAGGTCAGTTGCCAGCTTTGACAATAGAACTAATCCTGCAGTGCTCAAAGATTGAGAAAATTATTGTCCTAGTGCACATTCAGTGACCATTGATTGGTAAATAATTCCTGCTAGACACAGGCAGCTCCCTTTGAATACATTGGATCAATGAGAGACTAGTTCAGTGTTAAGGGAAAAGAAATTCAGCTTTCTAAGTAGGTACACATGATAGAGCAACAGATTATAAACAAGTAGCAGCCAGCAGCTTCACTGTATCTTGTTCCATTCTAGAGATGTGGCTATTTATTGCAATGACAGGGTGACACCAGCATAGGATAACTTGAAGCTAGTCTATAATGTCCTATCAGAGCCACATTAGGACAAATATGTAACGTACATCTTTGTTTTCTTTGGACTAGTTTTTCATTTTACAAAATGAAGTAGAAAATTTTGTGCCATCCTTCTAAAAGTTTACAGCCTGGGGAATAGTTTAGACAAAAACTTAACAGTTCTGATGGTATCAAAGAAATTATTGAGATGGATTGTAAAGAACTACATAGCTAATGGCATAATATATTGTGGCTCTATGACATCATAACAGACTTGCTGCAAGTCATCATTTTTTGCAAATGATGGCAATTCCTTGCTTTATCATATGTACTTACTTAGAAGGCAGAATTTTTTTCTTTAACATAGTAGCCTTACACTGGGATGAAAATTTGACACACCTATGATTTTTACTAATGATATTTTGCTAAAGGAAAACATCAGATACCTTCCTGAACATATTATTGTTTGTTCTGTATAAAAAAAGTAACATGCTGCTGAGGAAATTTTTATTCCAAGTGAAAAACAGTTAATCAATACATCATTTTCCAAAATTAGCCAAAATTAATCTCACATGTTTCTGTTTTAAGCAAGTATAGTTTACTCCTAAATTCACACACCCCATGTATAGGCCTCACACCTATGAGCCCATCGACTTTGTGTGCGGGCTTGTTATGCATTTTCATGAATGGTTTAATTTTTATTTAAATTTTATGTTTATCTCAATAAAGATGTAGGAAGGTGAGGTTTTAGATAAAAAGCATTAAACTTCTTATGCCAACAGTACCACTTGTTCAATTATTCATATGGACCTTTAAATTTTTGCTTTTACTCTCCCCAAATTTTATCATGGACCAATGTGGACCCTTCTGCCCTCACAGACTCTAAACAAATTTTAAGGACCTTAGGGGTTTGCAAACCCAGGTTGAGTAACACTGATATAGGCTGATGAAAATGATGGGTATAAGTTAAACCAGCCCAGATACAGAAGTTATGCAACAGTGAGTCATTTTGCAGTACATCGTGACCCCCCCCCCCCCACCATAGAGTGGTTAATACAAATTTCCTTGACTGAATGAAAGAAAATGGGGGACAAAGTTACAGCCATGTTATATTGACAAATGACTTTTAAAGGCAATAGGCAGTCACCCCAAAATTTTCTTTGAAAAATCAGCAAACTCTTGCAAATCTCTTCTTACTACATTGCAAGCACCCCTGAAGGCCTTTTGAACATAACTATTTCAAACAATAGGTAAAGCAAGTAGAAATTCTCCTTGAATTTCACAATTCACTAAAAAATACTGATACAAATTAGAGTGATGGGGCATACTTAAACTCTGATTGGGGTGTCTGCATTTTCTCTTTAATATCTCTAAGAAGTAAGTCAAATAAAGTAAGAAATTTTGATGATTTTTACTTTTTTCATATATACATTCACAGGTACAATTTAGTCAAAACACTTCCATCTCATTGTGATCCTTACTTCTTTCTTACCTGTGTGTTATTCCATATTCAGCCTTTTTCAGTACTCATGCCTGTAGCCATCAAGATATTGAAGAGGGGGGGGGGGCTGAGATAAGTTCATGGGGGAAAAACATATTTGGGTGGCAACAATTGTCTGTGGCTACCAGCAGGCCCGTAGGGTGGGAGGCTAATTTTTTCGTCCCCTTCAAAGTTTTCAAGTTGCCGTTGAGTTAATACCATTTTATACATTTGGTCCCACTGAAAAATTTTTCTGCCCCTGGAAGCCATTTTGTCCTCCTTCAGTACCTTGTCTGGCCAGGTTACCAGAGGTAATACCCTGAAAACCATGTTAACATGAACGTGTCTTATTTGATATTTAGATAATGCCCCATGTTAAGTAAAAAGAGCCCAATCAATTTTCCTTACACCTTCCTGAAAAATGTGACAACCAGTCAACATAGTCATGTCGCTGACATAGCATATTTATTTGAGGTACCTGCATAATTTGTTTAACTTCAGTTAGACCTCAAAGTTACTAGATACCCCTTTACTAAATCAGGGATGTGTAACCTTTTCAAACACTAGGCCAAATTATATTGCTGTGACCATCTGAGGGGCCGCAGTGGGACAGTGAGGTGCATATGATGGTGATGTCTCACCCTCCCCATTCTCCATTAGAGTGACTAATGTGGCAATTTAGGCAGACCCACATGTGCTCAAATAAAATGGTAGTATTGGCCTTCTTTTTGTTAGCAAAACTTATCCCTGTGTGGTTTCATCTCTACTTTGTCGACAAAAATGTTAACTCAGATCAGGGAGGGGATCTAATATCACCCTATTCAGATTTAGAATGTGTTTTTAGATGTACTTATGTCAAGTCAAGTTTTGGTCAAGTGACAAGATGAAAGGGGGCGAAAATGGTGCAAATTAAAATTGTTTCACAGGCTGCAAGGATGCTGCGGGCCAAATGTGGCCCGCAGGTTGCACACCCCTGCTTCAGCGGCATAACAATGAGCCTGGAAGCTCCCTGCTCCTGGACCTGGACCTAATGGGCCCCCCTATCAGTAGGTCCAGTGGCCCCACTAGAGGTTGGCGATTGGTGGGCACTAGAAGACGGTGCTTTAAGCCCACCCTAGATACATTTGACCGAAGGGTCAGTGTAAATTGTGCATTTTTGAAAAGTTTTTGTAAACTTAACAGGTTCTGATTCTTTGGCACAAAAAACTCTGAATTACAGGTGACATTACCAGAGGTACGAGGGGGGGGGGGCAAGGGAGCAATTCCCCCAGCAGACTTTGACAAAATAATGAAAGTAATAAAAAATATGAATGAAAGGAAGAGAGACAAGAGAAATTAGGAGTGAATTTTAATATTATGGTAAATTTTGCAACATGAATCAAAACATTTATTTTAAATATCATAACAACGCAAGAAAATTACAAATGCTTCATTCTAATGGTTTTATTCTTTAAACACCTCAGAACTTCAAGCTGCATTGCACCCTGTACCCCAACCAGGGCTTGCCCTGGACCCACCAGGGATCCCACCAGGTGCTGTTTGGTATTCTGCCATAGTTTGCCTCCCATCTTTTAGACACCAAATTCCACCCCTGCCATAGGCAAGATTATGGGGACAATTTTGAAGTGGGGGGCTAATCATTGAACAGACCCAATATGTTCAAGAAAGTAAAAGCCCTTTATCCCAGTGTAAGACGGCCCAAAATGCCCACAGCAGAAAGTATGTGGGGGCTAAATCCCCCATAGTCCCCTCCTGATCTGCACAGTCCCTGGGCAAGGGGGTGCTTCCCCTCCACTTTTTTCCAAACCTTAAAAAAAATAATGACAAACTAAATGGAAAGAAGAGAGACCAGAAAAATTATGAAGGAGTTTGAAATATTATGGTAAATTTTGCTTTTTAAAATGAAGGAAAACATTATTTCCAAATATCATAGCAAAACTGGAAGAATTTTCTCGGCGAGCTTCTGTGGCATACCGTAGCTCAAAGGTGAGGAGGCATGGGAAAATTGTTATTGAAAACTGTGTTAAGTACCTTAACTAAAATATCTTACAAAGCAAGGGTGTTAGCTTCCTGTTACATTTTTATCACCAGTGGCCATGGCAGGTTTTGGTGATGGGGGAGAGTACATCATAATTCCACCTCAGTTAAACCCCCTACAGTCAGGCATAAATTGTACCTTTGCAGTGGGGACCTAGTTTCTTTGTTACTGCATAAAGGTGGTGTCCTGGGGAAGGGTCTAAGGGGAGGGAGACACCCCCTCCCCTTGGTGAAAGTTCTGTTAATTTGAGGTTGCTTAGATGCAAAATGGTGCTATCTTTGGGATATTTTTGGAACTGATCATATATAGCTGGGAAATGTCCATTGTTAAGGGAATTCTTATTTTTGGTTAGGTAAAACAGGAGAGTATGTTGCCTAAGAAAATGGTATGTTATCAACAAACCTGAAGCCCCCCTTTGGCTACTATACGTGTATGGAGTACACTGAAACATTCATGGACTATGACAAAAATTTTCTGTTGTTTCATTGAACATTACAAAAGGGTATCTAGGGCTACCAGACACCCGTAAAAGGGCTCCTGGAAGCTCTGGATTAATTATATAAAATGGGGCACTAACGCAATGCTCCTTACCTGACTTCAAAATGATACTATGGAGTATGACGCCAAGCACTTGAAAACTATCGTATTTTTCCTAATTTTGAATGAAAATCCAGAGGAGCAGCTTCCGGCAACGGGTAATGGGAGGGAGGGAGAGTATAAGTGCAGGGAGGTCATAGACCTCCCTGAAAGGTATAGCAAGAGGGGTGAAGGAGGCCTCACAAGCCCGTTTCAGATTGCTTTTTCGTCTAAGTGTATTAACAATCACCATATATACTGATAATGGCTGCATGTGAAGCTGTCGGTAAAATGTTTTGAAAAATGTGTAATGGGAAATAGGTACTTTCAACCTTCCGCATCATGCTACAAATTAAATTGAAAGATCCCATATCGATAGTTTTTAAAGGATTTGCAAAACTTATGATAGTTTGGAAATTATTTGTAACAGAAAATGAATACATTGGATCCATCATTCGCTCGAAAACACACCTCACCCTGCCCACTACAGAAATCTATAGCTTAAACGCCATGAGATCATTTAAAAATTTTCAGAAATCGATTGGGGGCACGACACGGCCCCCCATGCCCCTTACCGACGCCACTGTTTATGACGTAAAGCCCTGAAATGAGGATCACTCAGACTGCTAAATGTACGTCTTTACACGCACCATGCATGGTCTTTGCATGATCGATTGAGAAACCTAGCCGTGCATAGGGAATCCCAATTCTCGGTAAATTTTTTCGCGTGCTTCTCGTGAGCTCAGTAGAAGTAGGTGTCTCGTTAGTATTGCTGTCGGTATTAGAACGTTTGTGTGGAATTACCTCGTTATTACTTTCAGTAGGACCAGTGCTTCATTGAGTAAATTTTATTTCAAACTCTTGCAACCCCCCCCCCCCCCCCGCATGCAGTGACTTCCCCATCTACTACCATCCTCATAAAAATTGACCGACGATTACTATCTGAAAATGTGCAATCACGCTAAGAAAATTATTTCATAAGCACTTCAAATTATCTCTACGGACGTAGGATTTCCCTACTCAAATGGTCCACAATTTCCGCAAAAGCCATCGAATTTATGAAACATTCTCGGGGAGAAACAGCCTCAGGCTTCACGCCTTCGGCACTCACGGTTAAGGGCTAGCTTCGCTACATGGCCAAACCTTACGAAAATGCAGCCTCCAATAAAAAATTTCTTCCCTGGCATTGTTTAGTGCAGAGGTCCATGGCCATGTGTCTGGAAGAACTACCCACAACATTTCATTTGTTTTGGAAAGTATTAAACACCACCACCCTCAACCTTTCATCGTCCTTACAACAGTACAAAATTATGCTTTAACCAGTTCACCTTTATTTTCGAAACTATCTTATTTTTCACAGTAATAAAAAAAACACTTGAGGTCTGGTAGACCATTGTCAAAAATGAAACATAAAAGAAACAAACGGTGGCTTGGAAAAGTAGGAGAGTCTTTGATTTAATGGATAGTATTGCGTTAAAAATAAATACACCACAAAGTGACCTGTTCCTCTGATTGAATCTATTATTAAAATGGTAAAATGTGATTTTTCTGATCTGTTTAGAGCACATTGGATGAGTTTTAAGATTAACCAACAAATTCTCCATTTTAAATGGTTTTAACTCTTTAAATACCCCATGGTTTCCCCCTTGGGCCCCCGCTGGTGCGTTACTCACGGACGCCCACCAGGGCATTGCCCCTGGGCCCCACCACAGCCCGTAGGACGGGCTCCTGGACCCCACTACTTCAATAAAGTGTTTTGCGCTCCAACGAAGCCTTCCTTGAACATTTGAGGATCCTTAGATGCTTTTTGGTGCTATATATTACTCACATTTTAAGGAAAATTGCTGAAAAATCTTTAGGTTTTTTTTTACAAAGGGAACAATTAAGGGAGTTTTGTTCTTAAATTAAGGGGGTCCAGGGACTTCACAACAAACTTATTTGACAATATTTCGGGCATATGTTTTGATAATTGGTAACTGCACTTTGTTTGAAACAATATGAAACAATATCATTACTCTGATTGGTCAGTGATGAGTTATGCAGATCTGTCGAGTACCCAACGTACCACAGACAGCTCACACAATAATATGTGGATATGGTCTTGCGCAATTTAAGCTCAGTGGAGGCTACTGTAGCTTTGTCTTCTAGGGGTGGTGCACTAGACGGAAGGTTTTTAGTGATATTCGACCATCGCTAGAAAAGCTTTATTAGTGAGCTTTTTACTGTCTTTTGCGAGATTGTTTTCCTTTAAAGCAGCGGTTCTTAAATGATGGGTAGCGACCCAAGTGTGGGTAGCCAGATGTTTTCTGATGAGTCGCGAGCAGCTATGTGGGTCGTGTGGGTCGCAAACGATTTCTAGTCTAGAAGAGCCGCCGCAGTGGCGTATTCTCGTCATGGACATTATGTACCCTATACAGTCAGACAGTGTCATCCAGGACATTTTCATCAACTTTAGGACAATATCAGTGATGTTCATCAATAATTCACGGGCGATGAGAATTATTTAAATGTGTGTGGTTGGGGATGTACACGGGCGGCGACCCGGGGGGGGGGGGATGGGAATATATCCTCTTCATGAAATTGGATGGGGATAGGGGATATATCCCCTTCATGAAATTGGATGGGGGATACTGTACACTATATCCCCCTCCCATCAGCCCATGAAATCAACCAAGCAGATCCGGAAATCAGAAAACTTTACCTTTTTCTAGACTTTTTACAATAGGCTTATTTATTTTTTTAAGAAATACTTCTGACAGTCGTCATAGTATCACCTTGCAAAACCTGGAAAGGGCCATTTCCAGTGATCTGGGGGTATTTTTGGCAAAATTTTCTACG
>WURT03576199.1:0-20792 GCA_009936505.3 Holothuria glaberrima
TTGTCCAATGACGGTATTGTTAAACTTTACCTTAACTGTCCATATCACCTAACCCATATTTATCATCCCATACATCACGAAAATGACACATTATTTTAGTATTTTTAAATGCAAGTTCTAATGTTTTACCTCATCAAGATAAAATGACACTGAGTTGTGGTGCCCAGTGGCCTGTAGTTAGTATACAGAATGATAATTTCCAAAATATCGGTATCAATCGGTATAAGTAGATGGTAGGGCCTAAAATATGGGCATCAGTACTATCAGCTAATAGCAATTTTGGTGCAATGCTAGTTGTGTAATTACTGAAGAAATATACAGCAGGGAAAAATTGGAATATGCCTGAAAAGTCAAAGATAATTTTCTACCAAAAGAAAAAAAAAAAGAACATGAAACAGGACACATAACTGTGTGATGCACTCTGTACATGGTATTTTAATGTTAGAAATATTATCTGGTTTATCTGCTTAAGCTCATCATTAAAAATAGTGATAAGACAAGATACATCTTGCCATACTGAACACCTGCAATAGAAGGATAAAGAGCACAACTTAACCACTAAAATGTGCTCTTTTTAATTAATTTTCATCTTAGTTCTTTCTCTTTTGCTGATTTTAATTTGTTAAGAGGAGTCATTAGGAAAACTTACACACAATCCTTACACAGCAAAGAAATGATGCATGTTCAGTGATAACCAGTTACAATCAAATTATCAATTCCACTTCAAAATCCACATTGTTTCCAACACATCCAAGGGATGTAAAATCAATCAGAACATGTACAACAAAGAGATTTTACTGTCAAATTCCGCATTGTTTTTGTTCAGTCGACTATACAGGGGTATTACCATCTAAATTGCAAAGAACAGACAGCTCATATTCAGCAACACAAATAACTCCTTTACACTGCCATAAAATATACTTATCTCTATTAACTGAATTTAAATACCACATAACAGTACCCTTGGGTGTAATTCAATACATGAATTGTTTAGTGGTGTATGACCTTGAGAAAGGTATTGTTTTCACAAGGTTGAAACATAATAAAGTAGCCTATAAAAATGTAATACAATATTATCTGCCACTGTAAATTATATTAACTGCTTTTATGAGAGCAAGAAATGTAAAATAGTTTCTAAGGTATGGGTGTAAAACTATTTATTTAAAATAATAGTGAGACTGTCCCAATACCCTCATGCCATAAGCAGACAAAGATTTGTATATAATTATAAAAACGCTATAGCAATGTAGTTAATCAATAATGAACTAACTGTTAACAACTACATTGACAATCAAGTTAGCAGAATGTGGAACAAAGAAATCCTTCGTATCAAAGAAAAGCTGTGTTTGTCTAACTTTTATTTCCTTTTGCAATTATTGTAACATTCACTTCTTACGTAATCTTTTGAAAGCTGTGACTGATCTAAAATTCGACATGCTACTAAAATCTAATAACTCAAAACCACAGATGAAATTTGTTCGGGTTTTACACACAAGAGGCCCTTTGTACCATCTTCACCAATTAATGGCCTCATAAAGGGCTGTATACACGAGCAACATTTGTAAAACATTCTCAAAACACTTCACTTGCAACAAATCCAAAACATGCTTGTTTTCGGTTTGTTGCACAGTGTAGACAGGGTAACAACAATTTGAAAACATTTTGAAAATGTTTTGAAAAGAATTGAGAGGGCATTTCTTCTGCAACATTTTCAAAACATGCTGTATACCCTGTTTACACTGTGCAACAAACCAAAAACAAGCATGCTTTTGGATATGTTGCCAGTAGATGTTCTGGAAGTGGTTTGGGAATGTTTTACAAATGTTGCTCGTGTATACAGGCGTTAACGACTACCATATATTAATTATTTTTTTCTATCCTGTTCAGAACAAAGTAGTAAACAAATCATAGGAGAAAAAAAGAAACCTTCAATTATTTTAACATTCACCTACCTGCTACTAGACACAACATCCAAAATTGGATGACCCAAATAATCCAGTGTTTGGAGAATGGCAGTCCCAAAAATTCCAACTGCTCTTGCCTCCAATTCAAAAAGTTATGTCTCACATTCATAAAAGCTCACAAATTCCTGAAACATACATTTGCCAAACTTTATGACCAGTTGTTTTTTATTTTCTTTCATATAAATCCTGATTGAACATCCAATAATCCAACAAGCTGAAAACCAAGAAAATCATCCAAAATGTTTCGTTTTTGATAAAATACCCTCTACTTCCGCAGAAAGTGAATGTTCATACTGAAAGGTAGCTCCTTCCGTCATCACTAAGTACTCCACACTGATATGTTTCACACAGTATGTCAACCATAAGTAATGCTGGGAAATATAACCCAATGTCCTTGCAGAATGTCAACAGCATGCTTCAGTCACCAGCCTCTGGCGTAGTTTTGGTTAACGATCCACCTTCTTCCATTTCCTGTTCATCATACACAAATTGGAACATCTATTCTTTGCGATGAAAGAGCATTCTTCAGAGATTGCAAAGGGAACACGTTTTTACTAAAAATGGCCATATCAAATTTCAATATTACTGAGGAAATAAAGTGTTTATAATTTACATCACTGAATACAAAATAAGGTGGACACTTGAATATAAAGTTTAGTGTAGTTTAATTTGATTTTAAAGGTTTTCTCAACTACAGCAGCAACAAAATAGAGTTTTAATGAATTTACTAGGCAATGAGCCCTGCTAGTGTTGGATGGAGCGTAGAGGTTACAAAATGTTTAGATACAGCAGGAAGTAAGGGCAAGGTACAGTAGACGTTTTATAAATTTTGAAGAACTTTTACTAGGTTTGCCATCTGGACAGTTTCTTCTCTTTTGGACTTAGGAAATTTAAACACTTTGCCATTTACAACATTTCATGACTGCAGCCCTGTATGTATAAATTAAAAAAAACCCTAGTGTAGCCACCCATTGGATAGTGTAGCAACTTTTTTTTTCATTTCAACCCAGGGGCATGCTTCCACCCCCTCCCAATGCCTCCCTCTCGAATACTCACTTGTTTAAAGTTAAGTTTCACTTCAAATATGATCTCTGTTTCCCTAATTATTCAAAAAGGGATGCATTATGGCAGGTTTTATGCAATGTTTTTAGGTTATGTAGTTGATATTTAATTCTTTATGCTAGCCTAAATTTATCTGATTTTTTACAGTATTTGGAGATGCAAAAGTTAAAAATATCACACCAAATTTGAAACATCCCCTTTTACTTTCTTTAGAAGATTGTCATTTCAATTTCCATGACCTTGTGCAAACTCTGGTTTTTAGTCAAAGGTCATCATCACTTCAGCACAAGCACAGTGCTAAAGTTATGCTGTGTTTCACCACAAAACCTAATCTTCAATTACTTATAGATTTTTAAGTACAATTTTTTTTATTTTACAAACCATTAAAACTTACTTGGTACCCTCTTCAAAATGTTTCCTAAATTTTACAAGACTACTGACAAAGGCAAGTTTAATGATACAGTTGTCAATCAAATACTGCCGGCATGTTTGAACATGTTTTACTTGATGTCTTTATTTGCCAAGTCCATCCACTAATCAATATTGAACCCATTCTGCCTTCTTCTGTCATTTAAACTGTTGATTTATGGTAGCATATTATTTCCATGTACTGTAAATAAATAATTTGCTTTTTTTTGACATTGATGAATTGTTTGATATGCCCTAAGGGTTAAACAATAGTCATTTTTGAGAGTTTCACTGAAGAAGGTGGTTGACAAAATTTAATTGCCAGCATTTTGGTGCATGCTCTATAGTTCATGCCCTTGCGAACAGATCAATTCATTTACTTGAATCTAAAAATAGCCTGGCCGGACCCGGGCAGGGGCACTTGCTTTCAAAAATTGATAAGATTATATGAGATGACACCCATGTCTGGATTTCAATCAAAATTCAATTTGTAGTTTCTTCGTCTCTTTAGTCACAGAGAGAAATTCTATGTGTCATAGAAGCCATCATGTATGAAAAAGGCAAAAATGGATGTCTGAAGGTTTTTTACCATAATTATATTTAATATCCAGGCAACAAAGAGTTTGAGAGCAAGTTGGACAGGCTGACTTTGCTTTCTGTTGACTTTGCATGTTGGTTTAAGTTTTAATATACATTTTGCCAATTAGCTGCTATGGCAAGAAGGTCAAAACTAATATATGTAAATATTAGATTAACTAAATTACAGTGTTGTTCGATTATATGAAAAAGTCATGTTTTCATTAAGTTCATGCAAATACACTACATGTGCCTGGCAACAATCACTGCTGAAAAATATTTCACTCTGGCTTAGTTCAAGGAACAAAGTGTGTGGTAAAACCTAGACCTGAGGCTGAGGACCTCTGGCTTTGCCATTCTGTGACCTTAGGGGCTCGTGGAGTTGATATCGATTATTGTGTGACAAGTTTAGAGTAAACCATTGCATAACAAAGTTTCCAATTAGCCGCATTACTGATATATCACTTCCTACAGTGTAGTTACCAAAAATGTGAGAAATACTAGTTTTGTGGATAGGGGTTCCATATGATTAATATTCCTAATGGTAAAAGGGTCTGGTCACAAATTTTTCCTAAATGATTTAAATCATTAATTACTTTATCATTAACAATTCAGTTGTGTGTCAGATGTGTAGAATCTCTTAGAGTAGTTTGACCATTTAAAATCAAGATGTCAGTAAAACTCAACAGGTGTGAAAAAAATCATCAATTTTGAGAACGAACTCAATAAGCCCCTTTAAAGTGAATCTTAAGTCTAAAATTTCAAAAATAAATGTTACAACTTACAAAGTTTGAAAAATACATCCAAATGGTCCAACTCCCATCTTCCTGAGATGTGATATAAAATGTTGAAGCTTATTCACTCAATTTTCAAAAATGGTAGTTTGTGCAGTAATTTCTAATGTCATTCTTGTATTATTCAAAATACCATTCCTGTTTTCCTTTGTTTTCTAAAGTCACTGCATCTAATTGTGCCAAAATGTGATCACTGTCTTACTGTTATACCATAGGGTGACTTGCTTAAGTCCTCTCCATACAACATACTATGCAATGAACAGGAAAAATTTCAGGGTACAAAAATCTTAATTTCATGCAGAAACAAAAGAAGGCAATGTGAGTTGAATAAGACAGATATCACAAATTACTTTGTAATCAACTACTTCAAATTAAGTGAATAAATTTCAACATTTTGGGTCTCAGCAAAGAAGTTTTACAAGCTATGAAAATGGTTAATTAAATGAATGAAATTCATTTTCCAACTTTTAATATATATATATATATATATATATATATTCTTGTAATTCTAGCCTTGACATCCACTTTAAGAAGCTTTAATAAAGCACACACACATGAAAGAAAGCCTCAGTGTCTGTAAAGCAAGCATTAATTACGAAGCTCTTAGCCTGAAATACTGTAATGTAACCTGGTAATTACAAATTAACAGATTGCAGATTTACGAAGGTACGCTAGTGAATGTCATCAAGAGAGATACCATGCCATTGATAAAAGTTTACATGCAGTGATGTCAGGTAAATATTGTCAAAACTTAGCAACAGGAAGTACATGTCAGTCTTAATGAAGTTATTTATTAATCTCTGGAAGAAAAAGAAAGACATGGCTGAAAAGTATGGTTTTGCATGTTTATTGCAATCAAGCAACAATTACTGCATGTATCATGATGGATATTATTTTGTTTGGGAAGTGAACTCTGTTGTTTTGCTTTAACAGACAACAGAAAGGGAGATTTTTCACAAGTACTTTACACACAATTGTGATTTTCCTTGAATCTTAAGGTTCATTACAGACTTATAGCACCCTCATGCCTTTTGCATGTTTATTGCAATCAAGTGACAATTACTGCATGTATCGTGATGCATATTATTTTGTTTGGGAAGTGAACTCTGTTGTTTTGCTTTAACAGACAATAGAAAGGGAGATTTTTCACAAGTACTTTACACACAGTTGTGATGTCCTTGAATCTTAAGGTTTTATTACAGACTTATAGCACCCTCATGCCTAAAACATCCTTTGTTTGCCTGGCTTTGATAGTAATAAAGGAATCTTTTTTTTTTTTCATTTTTGGAATAGGTCTTGACAAATCAATCTTTCACCATCTACCTTCCATAGGAGCCAAGAAAAGTTTTTTTTTTCTTTTTTTTTTTTTACCTATGTACAGAACTTTGGCTTTTTTTGATTCTGTTCTCTCCTAAGTACTGCATGGGTATTAAACCTAAGAATATTGACGTGAGCTCACAGACATTCTCATAATACAAGATTACCAAGAGGTTAACAATTACTTGTCAGATACAAGTCTTCATAGTACATCAATGTATAAAAATGTGGGACCTCTTTAGTACATAGAGTACTCGGAAAAAGTACCAAGATGGCCTAAAGTATTTTTTCTAACAATTGGATGTAAGAATGAATTTCAAACATAGCCATCAGCACTAACATATGTCTGACAACATTTGACATAGTCACAGATCAATATAAAGAGAGTAAGTATACCGACATATACAACTACTTTAAAGGGAAATATTGCATTTAAAATGCACCAACACGGCATACAAAGAAAATACCGTATTAAAGTCATTATTAAACCACTCAGTCTCACTAATAAACTCTAGCAGTAGCTTAACATCCTCAAAATATCATGCATTACAAGAGTAATGGATGTTGCATCATTTGAATATTTAAGTTTGGGTGAACAAATTACTTTTGTGTATAAAAAAATAACCAAATTTCTTCCTGTGAGAGCCTTATTTCTTGAAAAGAAAGCTACTGTATTGCCTCATTTTGAATTGTCTATCATTCTGTATCAATTAATATTGGTTTAAAAATATGAAAATTTCCTGTAAAACAATATTTGATTTTTAGAACTGTAAGTTACACCCAAATTTGTGTTGCTGATACATAAGAGCACTTCAAGGATATGTTACTGATAATAATATTACTTACATTTGCTTTTAAGGATCAAGTACATTGTGGATGCAAATTGTTATAGTACAAAGAGTGTGTCCATTATTGAGCTTGCATCAACTTAACTACTCAAATTTCAGTAAGGGGGGGGGGGACACGAGGCACGAGGGTGGGTTGGGATACGCAATATCTACTCGCAACTGGCACATTTCTCAGGCAAAGGTGACAACACTGGCCAACTAATGAGGTGTATGTACAGTTAATCTTCATAAAACAGTAAAACTGCGGAAACTTGTTTTCGACTCCAGTAGGTGTATATATATGCATGCATCCTTTTTGTGTTGAATTTTGTGCGACAGGTTAACATCTACAGAAACCACCAAACTACTTCTTTTTGCAAGTTTAAGGTTTCACTATTCTGAGGACAACAAAAAGGATTATAATGCCAGCTATATCACAGAATATTCCTTCAACATAGCACCTGTTTAATATAAATTCGATTTTACACTGATTCACTCATCTGGCAAGACTTCCCAGACTTCAGTTTTCAGAAGGAATAAATGTCTACACATGAAAACTCTGTTTCATATGAATTTCCAATGATGTGTAAGTCTAGATTCTGCCTGGAGTGCCATTTCATATTACTTAACAAACAGTTACAGAAATAAACCTGAAGCACATCCAGCATAGATGGCCTTCAGGTTACAAAAAAGCTGTGCCCACAAGATCTTCAACAATGTATCACTGGTATTAAACTTGGCTGCCTAATGCTTACTTAGACATAACAGCCAGGCAACTAATCTCTCAAAAACCTTCTGGAAGATTACTGAACACAAAGGAAGATGGTATATTAGAGAAAACAGGTGCAACAGGCTTATGCAACTGAAGAGTCCAATTGAATTAATTTGAAATCTGATGCTGTAATAGACAGAATCCATACAGTTGTAGCCAAAAAATCAGTTCTGCTTGCTACTTAATTTATAAAGAGAAAATGGTTTGGATAAAAGCATGATTTTTAATGAATGAGATGAAAAATGATATCAATCCAATACTGTTTCCCCAATTTCTAAGTTACCAACAGTTAATGTCAGTAAATACATATTTTACCGAATCTCCTGACATGACACATTTAATGTTACTTCTGGCTGAAGTATTTCATACCAAATATACATTATGCTACAGTACATTAAAACATTCAGATCTCTGGACAGGTCTTAAATACAGAACACAAACTTGATATTAGCATGCATAATGACAGGCTAACAAACATTTTAAAGTCAGAGATCTTACTTTGCCTCAATGGGTGGTATCCAGAGGCTTGTCTTAGGGTCCAGATGCAATAACCCAGCCAGGGTCTAGGGAAGCATCTGAATTGTGGGGTTTTGAATGTCCCAGCTATAGTAAGCTAATTATTTGACACATTCTACCACCATTGTTTGCAGTTTTTCAATTAAGCTCACTCCAATATAACTTCCTTTGATAGCCTAGCCTTGCAGACAGCTAGTAAAATTAAAATATATGTATCTATTGATCAATATTTTATCAAATAATACTTTAGCAATCTGTGATTACAGTATGTAAATTGAAAATTTAACTTCCCAAGACAAGCACTGAAATTTAAAAACCTACAGCTACCTGTTCCTGTTGTATTCAAGTAGGTACTGTGTACACACTCTAACTATTAAATGTAAGAATAGAAAATAATCCAATCTGCCTAGAATCCCTAAAATAGTCCTTTACAAATGCAGACACGGCCCTTAATAATCCCCAGTGTGGTTGCATGGATTATTGCTAAAGACTTTCCCCACTGGTCTTCTTTCTCCTCGACTTAGTTGATATATGGTAGCTTAGCATGTAATAAATATTTCATGCAAAACCTAGGCTTCCCATAGGTATTGCTAAATAAAAGATTCCCTTTTTCTTCCTAAGGCTAGGTTAAGCTTTAGAAACATGATTTTTGTTCTGGTCTAATTAGAAAGTTCCAGGTATCAGACAACTGGGTTTAACTACTAAGCCTTCCACAGAAGCAAAAAATTTGGGAAATAGCTCTTTAAACTAGGAACTGTACCAACTTCAGATCTTCTACAGAACTCACAAATAAATTTGATGAGACTCGGCTCAATTATTCATGTGCAGTGCAGAGCAGTGCATGACAGCATGAATATTACTATGCTTACAGTGTACACTTACATGGTAACACCCACTGTATCATTATCACACAAACAAAAGTGATCTTCCACTTAGAAAGTTCTATGATTTTCACATTAGTTCCATACCAAAAAAGTAAAGGGAAAAGTTTGACCACACCAATATTATTATGCTTTGTAGGGCACACCAGCTGTACATGGAAGCCTGTTTGCACTGGCTTAGTGGCAAAAGTGATGAATGTGGCATCCTATAGGAATACTTGGGAGAATTCATTTTTTTTTTTCCTTTTCCCAAAATTCAGAGATGCTACTGTTCACAAAAAACTTGCTGAACAAAACTCAAATATTGGAACAAATTCAAAGATATTAGGCTAGTTAGTAAATCAATAAAGAAATTACAAAGAGTTATTTAAGGAGAAAAAAAAGTTATGTATCCTTGCCAAAACTGAGAATACTTTCAGTGCAAGCCATGCTAATCTATTCAATTCAAATCTGAATCATGGAGCCATTTCTAGGGTACATGATGGGCAGATTCCCACATCTACCAGGGATTATCCCAAAAAGAAAGTAATTGTCAGCTACAAATTCTTCACCTTTTAAGCTGTCTGAACAGCCAATTATACATCAGAAACAGTCTACAATGCAAAACATCTCCAAGAACTTTAATAGACAAAAAAATTGTAAAAGAATACTGTACAAAAAATGTTTCAAAAGCATATCACCTTTTAATTCTGAAATATGAACACTGATCTGAACTGCAAGTAGGTATATAATTTTTCAGATCATTTCACCTACAAGAAACGACTCCCATATCAAACTACTTCAACACTTTTGATCAATATCTTTTAAGCACTACAGTGGCAGACTGACAGTTTTATTTCAATCAACCTTTAGTTTATTGACAAATTTTCACATAGTGGGCTGATTATATACACACTTGAAATAGCTGACAAATTTTGTTTGATACTTTTTACAAGGTTTGACACACTCTCAGGTTCTTTAGGAGTCTTTCATATTATTTTACATAACAAAACTCATCAATAGTTCAAGTATGGTGTAAAATACTACAATACAAGTATTAACATGCACCAGTTAAGACTTTACTAAAAAGGTATCACAAACAAGGCTTTTTTATAGCATAATATACTCTAATGTATAAAACAATATACTTTAATGTATATTAAGTAGTGTGCACTGAGTGCATACTTAGCAAAATGATCTGAAATTTTATCCATGTACATTATGCATATCTACACCAGCCCCTGGTACACTATTTGCATAGAAACTGACTCTTTGCTTAGAAACTGAGCCGTAAAACCTCATCTCACTAATTTTGCATACACAGTATCAAAGATTTCAACTTTTAACATAGATTGACAATGTAAAGTCCATATAACCTCATTTTGCATAATTTACTAGTATTATTACTAGGTCAATACTCCACAGGCTTTCCTGTATAACTTTCGAAGTTGAGATGTCATGCCGGCTCATAATTTGAGGCTTCATCACAATACTGTAGATCTTCTTCCTAACACAAAAAGTTAAAATACTCATCTCGACCACGTAGATTAATTGTCAGTGACACTTACATGAAGTGACCCTCAAACATTGTTCAACAAAAGAATTCCCTTTGTTGTGCAAACAATATTAACGGCCAACTGATAGAACAAAGTGACATGGCTGTTTGGGTGAACATTAATTTTTATTATGGGCATACAATTGCTCTATGATGAATCACCCTGAGACTGAGTTTTGAATGAAGTCTATAGGTCTGTAAAATGTATTCTTTTAAGAAGTATTGTACTATTAAAACATGTACAGAGTCAAAGTAGCATAATTTTGATGCATTAATGTGTTTCCAACACATTGCATGATAGTCCTGAGAAAATTACAGACATATACACTGCTGATGCATGCAAGTTTGCAAGTGTTTTCTTACGATAAAGTTAAAATTTCATCATAAAATATGGATTTGCTGTTAATTTCATGCAAAATTAAAAGACCCAAATAGAGATTATACTTTACCTGAAAGAGAAATTGTGCACAAGTAGTTTGCTAAAGAGAAGCACAATTCCCTTTATGTTACAGGCTTACAGCTGAAGAGTGCTTACAGATTACAGCACACCAAGTTGGGGACTTAATGGTATCCTAAATGTTCATAACAGTCTGAACGTATCATGCTCACATGTCGCAACACAGTTGTGGGCTATACTATACATTGCAACTGTTTTGGTCATTCATAACCATCTTTTCCCTCCATGCCACCATTTCATTTGTTCCACTTGCTGATGGCAAATGACATTTTGCACTTTTGATTGATTGAAATAATTTCAGAGAATCATTTTTTTATTTTTAGAATTGCAACTTTGCAACTTGAAGGCAACCATAACTTGCTATTAAGCATCAGTGAGTACTGCACTTTACCTTTGAAACTTACTTCATGTGCTGGAGTGCTTTCCAACTTTGGTTAGGCAAGTGACCAAATTTTTTAGTTCAGTAGCCAAGGGGTGCTGTTTATTTTTCCCTGTGTACAGCCTAGTAGGTGAGGATGTCTTTGGAGATGAAATGATTGTGAAGTGATTTTATTACAACTTCTGTTTAAAAGAAGGAATAAAAGCAAATTCCTTAATACACATTAAATTAAGAAGTACTGGGGGCAAGGATGATGTCACATGGACTTCAAAGCACATGCTCTTTTCTTTTAAAACAGGGAGTTGCTCTTTGACAAACAACAACTCCCTGCTTAAAACAAAATCTCCTGAAAAAGAGACTCATTTTCTCTAAAGCACCAGCAGATATATTACTGCACATGATATTAAGGGGAAAATTCAATTTTAGGCATAAAATTTGAAGAAGTGCTTGTGAGGATAAAGGAGACACAAATTTTCTTCTTCCTCTGACTCCTAAGCAGTAGTACATCTGACACCATTTCTAGAGGGAAAGTAATCCAGAATTTCATAAAGGGAGGCAGAGAAGAAGAATGCCATCTATTCATCTTACATCTTCATCATGCACAGTACAGTACCATCATTTCTCACAATCTAATTTACAATGTTAATATTAAGTATATTAATCTCTTGGTCAAAATGCCTCTATTGACTGACATAATGATCTAATTTTGTATGTCATCAGATACTGAGATATAAAGAGATCAGTTCTAGAGTAATGTTGACTGCCAACTACAGCCCAAGGATATCTAGAGGTTCTACCCCAATGACAGGTAAAAATATATTTTGCAACCTGAACTTCTCTCTGAAGTCCAGATCTTCTTTTAGTTGTGTATACTATACAGTACAAGCAGTCAACGTATTCTAAGGTGAGATCAGAAAGCTAGTATAGGATATTTTACCACTCCACTTGCAAGCTCCTAAAATTGTCATCACAATGAATGGGACAAATCCACCTTTTGTGATATATACTGTACACACACAGCATAGCCCGAGCAAAATGAATGTATTCCAAAGCAAATTTTACATTATGCAGATGAAGTACTGTATGAACTAGCAATACCCATTACAATGGAATACATGACCCTTGAAAACTTGATTAATAAAAAAAATTAATTACCTAAAAAAGAGTGTATATTTGCTGAAGATGAAAATATTTACCACAAATTTATGACTGTTTGCAAAAATATGGCTGGAAAATCTGCAAAAACTACTTGCAAAAATTTATATACTTAAAAAAAAAAAAAAAAAAACACATTTGACAAAATTCCTCTGGAAAGATGGTGTATCTTTGCTTGCAAGTTTCAAGAACATATTAAATTAATATGTTGCAGTAAATGTAGTACAAACCACACCAAGTGATGCCTAACTGTTACATGTGCAGCACGTCCCTAATAAACTGGCATGCTTGTGTTAAAATGTGACAGCAAAATGACAGAATTGACAACCCTCCCTATATCAAAAATCGTGCATGTTTTATCAAGTACAGCAATTATTTCAAAATACACAAGGGTAGTTTATCTAAACAGACCATAATTTGAAATTGATGCAATGCTAATAAACCACTGCAACCTATAAAGTTGAGCCTGATTAGAATTATTTCAATTCTAATGAGACTTGACAAAACGCCAACTGGACGACAGCTTTTCTTACTATTTGACACAAATGATCATTGTCATAGCGTATCAACAAGGTTTATTCCTTTTCTGACCTTTCAACAGAGTCATGATCTCTGAAGAAAAAATACTTCCCTGCAAATTTGTCCCCTTAAATCTAGCCCTACCCCAACCTTTTATATCCCACAGATTCAGATCTAGCAGTATAATAACTCTGATGTTTTGGGCAATTGACAAGGAAGTTAAACAACCACTAACAGCTTCAAATATATACACCTACGTTCCAGCAAATTTGCTCTGCATGTCAGTTTACCAATGATCAAAATGTGACAGTAGAAATGAAGAAATGTATCAAAGACATGGCATGTACCCCCAGGATGGAGTATAAAGACAATTTAACAATATTCTACTGACAAAACATACTTTTGATGAGCAGGGAGCTGTAGGTAGATATTCAAAGCAACGTGAAATGACATAGGCCTACCATGTAAGTCAAGATAGTAAGTTTTGCAAAATGTTACTCTTGCAAATTTTTACACCCAAAATTTAATGGTGGGTGAAGTAAGAAAAGAAAAATAAAATTTCCTTCCTGCAGGAAGCATACACTTGTCTCTCTTTAAAGCACTAATGTTACTTGTGCGGAAGATCTACTGTACCCTCCTATTATGGAAATCAATAAAATTATACCTTCCCCTGTATAAGTCTCTCTTTCTAACTTTCCTGCCTGTTCTCTCTTATGCAGTTCTGAGAAAAAATTGATTTGAGATCATTCAGTTGTCGTAATAATTTTCTGGTTAAATGGCAAATGCAGTTTATGTACATACCACGATTGATTCCCTTGACTCACGAGTCAGCTTTAGTAACTAGTATTCTGCCAGAAAATATAGACAGAAGTATAAATACTTGCTTTACTCTCTCACTAATATAATGCATTTTTTTCTTTGGAATAAAATATGACTTAGTTTTAGAGACTGACTTGATTGGCTTAGGGAAATCAAGAAATGCTGAAGGGAAATTCCCCGTGGGTGCAAAGCTATCCATGTTGCATCCTGGGAATATACAAATTGCATTTTGGGATGTGATAAGCCAAGATGGAAAATATCATGCCATTTAATATCACAGGGTATAGCACCTTTAACATACATTCACAAAGTAATGTTTGGCAACTTTTATCAAGTCAAATTATATCGAGAAATAGATTGCCATACAAAATGCAATTTAGGGTTCAACAGTAGATACCATTGAACCTTGTTGAACAGGGTGACACTGAGGTTTCCTTTACGTGGACAGTTCAGGTCAAAATCTGTAACAAGTAGGCCTACATGTTAAACTTGACTGATTTTTATCTTAGCACTGAGGTGAAATTGCATCCAAATTCCTGTGTGCACATTTGGAGATATTAGTATTTGATCAAAATAATGTACTTTACACCAAAAATGAATTTTAAAGGCACAAGTGTATTGGCATCCCAATTTCTTAAACTAATATTTTAGACCCTACCATTTTTCTTTGATTTTGGTGGCACAAAAATTTCAGGCCTGGCCCAATGTACTATCACTTATGAAGTTAGTTAGATGAGGTTTTACGGCTCAGTTTCTAACCAATTGGGGGCAAAAATGTTTTAAAAAAAATACATGTATGTACAGTTGCTGTGTTCATTCTGCGCAAGTTGTCTGGAACAGAGTGTCAGGTGTAATCTACTGTACTTAAAGTAAGGTAATGTGTTTTAAAACTGTATTTCTGTACATATTACAAACTGTTCATGATGCACAATGTCCTGTTGGAACCAAATTCTTGCTTCAGTCTTTCTCACTTTTTCTTAAACAATCAGGTTATCTTTTTTACACACCCTTCTTTTTTTAAGTAACATTCCTACCCAAAAGTAAGTTTCCATCACATTCACCCCCCACCCCTCCTTTAATTTCACAATGATCCCACTTTTTAAGTAACATTCCCGTCCAGGAATAAGTTTTAATCACATTCACCCCCCCCCCACCCCTCCTTTAATTTCACAATGATCCCATTGACACCACAAACGAATCCCACTTTAAAACTATGCACAACAGACAAAATGTGTTTTCTATACTAAAAATGTTCCATTGGCTAGTTAAACTGAACAAATTTGAAATGAGTTTAGATCCCATACAGGATTATATTAACCTGTTATAAACCTCAGCTGCCTGTGGAGCAGTGAGTTCCACTCAACCCAAGAATGAAGTTTCTTTGACCAGTTGTCTGCCATCATTTGACATCCAGTTTTCATTAACAGTGTGACAGACCACTAATGGTCGTGTTTCGAAGAAAACCACATTCTATTTATACCTGTCTACATTCTCAGTTTTAAGATTAAATATTTCATTATAACACAGTACCTGGCAGGTCTTCGTGAAATTACAGTCTGGTTTCTAAAAACAACTATTATAAGGCAGATCTAAACTTTCCTACACTGCTTCTTTCCCACAACAGAAACCTTCAAACATACTGTGGGAATTCCCTCTGTTGGTATAAGAGAATTTATTACATTTCATAGTGAGCAAATATTGGCAGTAAGCATTACGCACTTATCCTTAATACCGTAGAAAGGAACGCACTGGACAGAATACCTCTGAGTGAATAAACCACACTTGATAACATCAAAAGATAAGACCACAACAAAAGAGACTTGCATGCACAAAGACATAAAAGGAAGGAATTTGAAAATGGCTATTCAATTGCAAGTAGAAAGCAAATGGTAGTTTGTTCTGTCACCTGGAAGATGTATTAAAAGATTTTTCACTGTTAATTCTGCCACGTTTTGTTTTTCAATTTACATGGGGTCTTTGTATCTTCTGATATGGCATCAATTAAGTACAGTACTTGTGAACAAAACTATTGTTAAGAGTGAAGGTAGGACTTTTCATTAAATATCGCAAATTGCAGAGCTTTTTAACTCTTGAAGCATAAAAAGCTGCACTTTTACAAGCAGTTACTGTAGCTACATATGACCTGTAGCAATACAGGAATTTATAACATTTTCAAGCACTCTTCAGTGTGAGCAGCTGTATGGGCCTACAAATAAATATTTTGTCGACATGACTACAGTCAGTACGACAAAAAAAGAGGTCTACAAAGACTGTCCCTGTACAGCTCAGTTAGTGTAAAAGTTAGAACATAGACACATTGTTTTTTCCAACCCATATTGCCAGTCATCTAAGTGAAAGTCTTTTCTCTGTCATTGAAAAATAATTTTTTTCTTAGCTACATTATGCTATGCAGTCAAATGACTCTGAGGATCGAAGCAAAACCCCTTTTCAACTTTCAGAGTGTATCTAGTGTTATAGGCCTAGATGTATGGCTGTATGCAGCACCCCCACCTCCGTCCCCCATTCAGACAGAATATTTCAGGGCAAAATCGCAGTAACAGTTTCAGCAAGTACCCAGGGCTACCTCTTTATGTTGTAAAGCTGTTTACTGACAATTATGGCCTATACCGACCTATACCACATTATTTGTAGATTCAATGCTCCCATCAGTTTTCCAGCACTACGGTACAGTATGATGTATAGTACACTATGATGTATAGTACACTGCACACTATATAATACAGCATTTTACTCACCATAGCACTCTTCCAGCAGTGTTTGCATTTTATGGCCATTTTTAAGCCTTACCAACAAAATGTTACATCCAAATTACTTCTTCTGGTATTGTAAAAGAAAACCACAACCTGCTAGAATTTACACCCACTAACACGTGATTTTGAGTCCAGTACCATACATAGCAATTTAACCTTTAAATTTTTAAACTTATATCATGGACTGGCATGAAAATAAAGAAATCTACTACCAAATGTACATCTATTTATTTTTAGAAACATTAACGCTGTCTCCCACTTAGATCCCGATAGAAGTTTTCTCTCCATCTGCTGCTCACCCAAATTGCTGCTTCAGATGGACAGATACCAAAGCAAATAGCATAAGTGGTTAGAATACAATACAGCCCAAGATCCCTTGCAAACATGCTGTATCAAATCCTCTCCCCCCCCCCCAAAAAAAAAAAAAAATCCACAAGACCTACTGTACGATGATGTGTAGATTATAAAGTTTCTCTGAAAAATTAAGTTATCTGTAAAAATGTCAGCCATTAATAGAGTACTGCACATTTACCTGAAAATGCATTATAACAAGGATTTGATCCCAAGAATCCACCCCTGGACTACAGCATTTAGTCCACCTTTATGCATTGTAAGGTAAATTAATTGTAACCCACATAAATGGAACTGTTCACCTTCAGCTGGCCTCCAATGAAAGTTGCTGGCATGATAGATAAGATAAGCTTCTTAGAGTCATACCAGCAAATATATTTCAAAGACATGAACAGGTACAGTACACCTTGAGGCTGTATTTCTTTTCTCTGGTATTCAAGTTTCATTCCTCAGGTGTGTTCATATTTATTCTTCAGGTGTTCATACATTGATAACTGGCATGTACTGTGTACCTACATGTAGGACAGTACTTTATTACATGCACTTCATGAGTTTATGTATGCCAATGAAAATACATACAGTACTCTGAACACAAGGGTGTGTTATTGTCCAAATAATGATATATGAACACGTAATCCTATATTTCTGAAAACTCAATGCCATGACCAATCTAGTCCTTGCAAACAACACCTACAGTAATAATCATTGCTCAAATATAAAAGGAATACAAGATATTCCATAGTACCAGACCCCCTCCCCCCTGGCCCCCATTATTACTGAATTACTATGCCCTCAGGTGTGAGGTCTGGGATTTCCTCCTCAATTAAGTACCTCCTTCAACTTATGGATTATTTATCCAATTTAGTCAGACCTCCCTGGATTATAGCTTCTCCCTCCTGCTGCCATCCACCCATCTGTATTGACCTCCCCCCCCCCCCTTCTGCCAACTCTGCCAACCCTTCCCACTTCTATTTATCACTGACACTTTTTATTATGAGCTCACAAGATGAGGTACTGTAGTATGTCATGTGACTAATGAAGGTCTATTGCTCTGTAACTCTGAAATCTCAAAACCAGTTTCAATGTGGACTGTAGACCATACTAATGTTTGGCCAATTTATAACCTCTGAAATTTGTGGCAGACAACTGACAGTAACCAGGCTGAACAACCCATATTACAAAAGAAAGTGGGATGAAGTAAAAAATCTCTTAAATTTACAGCAAATAAATTTGTCAGTCATACAATCAAAAATGTGTCAAATCAATTTGCCACTTTGTTTATACAGACAATCACATAATGCCCCATTCATAACATAAAAATCTTGAAAGCATAAAAGCAAAGTGAAAGTACGGTCATAAAGTAATAAATTTATGCAAGGAATACAGTGCAAAAAACATTGGCAATGCAACTGTTACAGTCCATGCAACAGCTAGTGGGTTAGTGCACAGAAGTCTTTTCTTTGTTCCCTTTATTTTAAGTAACTACCAGTGAGGATACCAAATGTCCTTGACAAGTTAATAAATTTGTATTCATTAATTGTTCTTCCTGTTTCTGAAGCCAATGGGGTAATTTTAAAAATCATTTTGAATGACTTAGAACTGTATCTTTCCTTTAGACAACCAAAAAAGGCAGACAGACCACCATGTAAATTACTAAAAATCAGGGCCCGTGCTGTATGGTATTGTGGCTAATGGTGACCCTTTAGTTGTAGTTTTGCTCTATAGGAAAGGATTTGCTGACTGATATACTGTAATGTATCAAATGGAGCTTCCACACATGAAATTTTGTTCATTCAAAAAAATACCTATATATATATATATATTAATCAATTTGCTAAAGCCCTTCAAAACATTTCAGTGGAATATACCTAGAGGAGAGTTCCTTCAAGAAGCTTACATTTATTTAAATTAAACCATCAATTTTAAGCAAACTGCCCTCACTAGATTGTAATTTGATTTGTTCTGTCAGACTTGCTGACATTCTCTTGGAAACAAAATTTCCCTACATCTGTTTGCATTTGGGACTGGGCTTGTAGCTTTCTAGGCTTTGTCCACATAATGAACAAAACATATTGGTGCCTCTCCCTACAGCAGCCTGTTTGTCCAGAAACTAGTGCACGAGTTTGCTTTCCTCAACCTTCTCCTGGTGGCTATCATTTATGCAGCAGAACTGCACCTGATACATATTGACACATTGTGGTAGATGGTTGGAGGCTAAATTACTACCCCAGTTTGGCAACAAAGGCTCTGCTGCAGCTGAAATCACAGAATTCGGCTACTAGCTATACGAGCATGGATGCAACTTGTGTGGCAGAGATGTAACATGGCTAATGGCACAGTAGCTGTAGGACAGAAGCATGCCGTGAACCAGTAAACAGGTCCACCTGCATGTTTGTCAACTCTGCACATTTAAGTGAAGTGACACAAGTTGAGGTTTCATGATGTGGGAAAAGGCAATATAAACGAGCAATATTATCACTTGCCTTGCTTAAGAATTGTCAAGTTGGTAACTTTCACATAGCATGTTCACCTCCTCCCCCCTCCCCCCTCCTTAAAAATAAATAAATAAAAAAAAATCTGTGAATGACAGGTTTCTTTGTCCTCATATTTAATTAGTGAACTATGATTTTCTTGTTGTATTGCACACTTGTGGCTTAACTCAAAGTAAATTTGTGTATGGTGACATGCCACTTTAATAACAGCTGATTAACTCACTGATCCATATGACGGGAAGAAAAATGTTTCTCAACTTAGTGAACATGTGCAACAACCAAATACTTATCATATCAAAGAGAATTTGCCAAGAACACCCACAGACATGAATATCTTCTACATGTCCTACCAACCAGAAGTAGAGACTACTGGAATTGCAGTGAATAACAATATTAAAAGCATAAACCTAAAACTAACATTTCATGATTCTGTAACAGAATCTTAGACTTCAGAAATGAAAGTGACTAATTTTCTCCTATATTTAATCAGATCAACTTTATGTCTAATGAATGACAAAAGCCTGTCCAGCCACCCTGGCATGTTTCTTGATCTTCGTGTACCAGTACTTTATTTTTAAGAAACACTTACTGTTGCAGAAATACAAAGGAAAAGAGTATAGTGGACATGTCCATTTCACTCCTGCTTCTTTGATACAAAAAGCATATAGCCCCTTTCCCAGCAAAATCCATCCATCAAATATTGACCATTTTACTTAAGACAATTATCATACTGTTTTAGTACCTTCGTCATGAACAAACATGAGCAGCATAATTATGTAAATTTGTGATGTAGAAAGAGGGACTCATTATGTCTTATGTTATTTTTTGTTTAACCTTCATACAGTACCAAGGACAGTTGTCACTAATATTGATATGCACTGAAGGGTTTATTTTGTAAGTAGTTGTTTACTACACAGAAAATGTCCTCATTATTGGCTAATTCACCAAACTTGAAAAGTTCTACAGTAGCAAGCAAGTAATAAAAAGATAATCTAAAAAGGATTAACAACACTGTGCACACCCCACATCCCAGTTTTCGCATAGCTTAGTGAGGAATATCAGATCAGGGAATCAATATTAACCCTCATCATGCTGTAGGCGACATATGTCGCCGTGAGGGTGCTTCAAAAATAAAACATTCAATACACTATATCTAAAACAAAAGAATGCCTTCCATTCGTGTTTTTGGCCTCAGCTC
>WURT03576310.1:4219-20791 GCA_009936505.3 Holothuria glaberrima
ATGTTCAAGAAATACAGTATGCACAAATGACAGGTCAGGATCATCAGGCATAACCTTAGCCTATTTGTGATTGAGCCATTACTGTCAAACCAAAATATTCAAGAAGTACAGTATGCACAAGGGACAGGTCAGGATCATCAGGCATAACCTTAGCCTATTTGTGTTTGAGAAATTACTGTCAAAACAAAATATGAAAGATTTACAGTATGCACAAGTGACAGGTCAGGATCATCAGGTATGACATTATCCTATTTGTTATTGAGCAAGAGTGAATTTTATGAAGGTTAATGTAGTGTTAGTTCATTTTGCCCATCCCTTTCAGTGAATTGGAAGTCATATACAAGTAGAATTTGGATATTAAAATAAAGCTTTGGATGTGCTCATGTCATTTTTTCTAAAAACTTGAAGTATTGGCATTAGCTGATACAATGACTGATCTCTCATTGTCTTTCCAAATTTTAGGTAAGTCCAGGTAGATTTCATGTTCATAAGAACAGATACATTTGTGTCTATGGTAGATGTTAGGAATGCAAATATTTCCTGTACATTAAGTATATTGCAAAGAAACTGACATGCACAAAGTGATGAAACTGCATAGTTATTATGCAAATGACAGTAAAAATGCTCTGCAAATTTATTACTAAAAAGGATGGGGTCGGGTGGGGTGGGGACAGGCGGAAAGAGGGATTTGTTGTTATGTGTATCTTCTAGCAGTTTAAAGACAAGGTAAGTTGAGGATCAAATTGTTTCTCATTTATTTTATTAAAAATTCATAACCATTTCTTCTGTTCTATTCTTCTACAGTTGTCATAGTGAACAAGACTAGGAATTAAGAACTGAATCCCCCAGAAAAATTTATTCCATGTATATCAACTTCCATCACAAAGGACACCCAACCACCATGTTCCCAGTCTGTGTTTTTGCATGTTCAAAAAAGAAACTCAACTACTACTTACACAGCAGCCTGTTAAATGTCATCATTTAGCAGGCTGCTGGTTTTTGGAGAATGGTCTACCTTAGTCTACCACTGGTGACTTCTGTCTGGATTTGTTTTGCTGCCAAGTGAAACTGTTTACCTTCAGTTTTAAGTATAGCTGATAAGTATTTATTTTAAATATTAGGTGGAATGTTTGTCATTTAAAGTAATAGTTTTAGCAGTTGAGAGCATGATAATGTATTTCCAAACCAAGTGTATACATTGACATAATCTTTGCAAATGAATAGTCCCTGCAAGTCTTTGCTGAACTTTTATATATACACACACATTTTCAACTCATTGAAGAGAAAGACTCCTTAGTAGGAAGATTTCTTTGTGCAAAATATAAAAGAAGAATCTGTTTGGAATTTTAGAAGAATTACAACAACTGAGCTAGTTTCACAAAACTTCTTTTGCAAACTTTAGTGCAGAGTATGTTGTTGTAAAGTGCATTATTTAAATTATTTTACACTTTCTGCCACTAAAAGCAGTTCATCATAAAATATGAAATTATGGCTAAGATATATTTTTGTCTTCTGCGACTTTCCGATGATTTTGTTCTATTATGTATGATTTCTTGCGAGTTTCTGAGTAATGCTTTTCTCTATGGAGAATGTTTATAAATAGCACAACATGGAGGGACATCAGTCCATTTGATATAAAGTCTGCCACCAATCCTCACATTTTGTTTTGTAATGAGTCACATTCTTGTCTCGAGAAATATATGTCATGCATGATATCATGTAATAAGGTTAGGGTTAAGGAGAAGACATGAAATAAGGGGGTAGGAGTTGAAGTATCTCGAGACTTGAAATTTTGCATGATATCATGTGAGGATTGGGTGAGTCTTCTGCTCTGTAATTGCCAGCTATATGGTGACTGCTGGTTGCGGCTCTAATGTTCTAACAAAAGCCAATTTTTGTGCCATATGTGTTTTTACCATCACTCTAATATGTTGTTATTTTGTATGGTAGTGAGGAACCAACACTACAGAATTTTATAAAATTTCCACAAAAATGGTCAAATACCAATCTAAACCCATGGCTGCTGAGCTACATTTGAAAGGGGTTTACAAAGGAAGTTTCTGTATTTCAAATTCAGCAGTTAGGCTTTTCAGCAAGTCTACATAAGTTCCTGGGATGTTTGGTATATCATGGCATTTAATCTCTGCTGATATGATGTAGAGATGCCCCTGATGTATCATTGAAATCCATCATTACCTGCAGCATTTAATGTTATGCAACCTGACAGGATGAATGATGCCCCTGATGTATCATTGCAATCCATCATTACCAGCAGCATGTAATGTAACTCAACCTGACAGGATGCATGATGCCCCTGATGTATTATTGTGACCTGTCATTTCATGCAGCATTTTATGCACTGGTCACAACAAACAATCCCTTAAAAACTGAGTGTTGGTCTTAATGCATTTAGTGTCTTATACTGTGGGAACAGCCACCCATTTTGAGAAATTTTTATTTCAAACTGGGGTAAGATTGATTTGGATTAAGTAGTTGCAATAATTTGATTGGGATGACTGCAGTTCTTGGTCTCTACACAGGCTGCCCACTACTAAGCAAGGATTTGAGATATTTCTAGACACTTGTGCATTACTACCAGTCTGGCAGATGTAAAGACTGGGAAGAGACTGGCTTTAGAAAGAAGAAAAAATATCTCATGGTTCAAAATTGTGTTTGGCAAATATTATGATGTAGAGATTTAGCACTGATTAGTGGCATTTGTATGAAAGATTTGGTCTTGCTCCTTAGCATTGAGCATCAGAATTTGATCTGTTGTGAACAGATATTAAAGAGATTGAGAGCAACATTCCAGAAGTCCTTATTTCTGTTAAAGTTTATATTTTTACAGAAGAGCTAGTTCCACTATGGTACCTAAACAGGAAGTGTTAAAGCAAGTGACATACGTGGTAAATACAGAAAACCATATTGCAATAGATATATTTTAATTTTGTTCAAATTGGTTGAAAGTTGCCAGGTTTGATGTGTCTGTAGAAAGAAAAGTCATACTGGTACAGTGAAAAGTGTCTAGTCTAGAAATAAAACAAAAAAAAAACAAAAGAAGTGGTGTAATATCTTAAAAGATTTCTTTCCAGTGTTGAATAGATAATAGATAACATCATGAATGTAATGCTTTAACCTTAGAAGGCATTATTTTGGATATGCCCAAACATTTCCACCTAGTTGGTCAACATATAAATGAGTAAAATAAGTGTGTGGGGGGAGGTGTAATTGCATTTAAAGTTGTCTACTCCAAACTCGACTTATGGTAAGGCCTGAAATCGAGGTATATGAATTATTTTCCTTAACACAATTGGCATAAGTACATACATATATTCCAAACAGAAAACCGCTGAAAAGTGATTTCAAATGCTAAAAGAGTAGCAACTGGCTCCACCCATTGTCTGAAGTAGCTTTTCCATGGTTACTAGTAACAAAAAGAAAGTATTCTCAGTTGCAAAAATGAAAAAGTAAATGCATGGACAGTGTTGCTACCAATTCTATACAACAGCTTGAACTTAGTTTTATAAATGAAAAGTATTTATTTCAAGTAGATTCTTGGCTGTTAATATGATGTGACTGAGCCCACAGGGTGCATAGTGCGCATAGCAGACAAGCTGGCTCAATTGCACTTTTTGCGCTACTTAAAATTCTTTGCTTCTTGAAGTTGTTCTGGACTTGCAAATCGAGAGGATAGAAATTAGTAGAAAGCTGAGAAAGTTGCACTTAGTAAATCCAAAGCGAGCCCTCAAAATGTGGTCCTACATGAAGTCCAAAGAAATCTAACTGTACTTTTGAAGTTGGCATAACTTCAAAACTCTCAAACATTACTTGTATTTAAAGGAAATTAACTCTTTGTAAATTGCCATTGCTTGCTTTGTGGTTTTAATATCAAAATGCTGGCAAAACGTACAAAAGTTGGAAGTTTTTCCAACTTATGCATGTATTAACAAAACATTTCTGCATTTGTTAAAATAGTATTTTCCAAATTGTGTTTATTATTGCTTGGTAGCTGTTAATCTTTGTGACAATGGGGTAATTGCAATTACCCATCAGTTTTCCCTCAACCTTGTGACAAAGTTGGAATGAAATTAGAGAGAACACAATAAATCGAAAAAACTTATTGTCACAAATGGATAGATTTAGATGTATGTGTTGGTAGTAACTATCAGAAAGAAAATTAAAACAGAGAATGTGAGCATTGGTTCGAATTTTCTTTTCAAGTTCCATGTCAGTCAGTCTTGCTATTAGGCAAAAGTACCCTTTGATATCCAACATTCCTAACAAATCTCTAGATGTATCTTTTCTGTTCACTGTCTAGCTAGTCATTGTAAGTCGTAAATCATTACGTTCGTTGAAAAAATGCAAGAATATTTTGTAGAAATTGAGTGAGAACCCAGTGAGGTGTTAATGACTGATATAAAATCATTGCAGGATTAAAGAAAGATAAAGTCTGTAGGTAATGCTCTCAATATGCTTTAGATGTGATAGCATTGTTCTTCAAAGCAAAGTAACCGATGACATTAGATGAAAGACATGATGGCATTTGATAGATTAAGAATCCTGACGGATGGCTTACATTCTGATATTGTATTTTTGCAGAAGTGTAGTATAAATAATTGTAGATAAAGCATGCATGCATTTGGAAATTTTATCTCCGTATAGTACTGTCAAAGAAGAGAATCACAAACAGTCCTGAGAATTCTTTTAGAGTATTCTGTGGTGGTTGGCTTGAGAATCCGTTTGGAGCTATGGCCTGTTTTCTTGGAAACACTTTGTTATCTTTGAAATATTGAAATAATACTTCAACTACGGTATTTTTTCTACTTGGTCATAGGCGCCCAGAAACCCTTGTTTTGGTGCAATATCCAAGTATCATTCAATTGATGAGGTCTTGGAGCCTCCCTTGATGTGTAGTATTCTTGCTAAAGTTCATTTTCTTTGGTGCACTGTACTGTCATCTACACCCGAGCGTAGGTTTTTCAATGAACACTTAAGTTAATCTCTAATTACCTTTCATAAAAAAAAACATGATCTCAGTGCTGATCCGAGGGCAGTACAGAGTGACAAAGGAATGAAAGCAAAGCATGTGAACACAGCGTACAATTGTGGAAATGCAACATGTCCTTCGCATTGTAAAATACAAAAATTAGGAGCAAACTTTTTCCTAAAATTTGAAAAACATGCATTCTGTATTGGGGTGTTGAGCTTGGCAGTTATTTTCGTAAATTGTATAATTTACCTACTTAAAGCGGTGAACCATGTTAGGTACTGTAAGCACAGTTGAGTACCCATGCCATATTTTTCATCATTAAGGACCAGTTTGGATCTCTCAAAAGGATTTTACAAAAAAGTTTCCAAATGACGTAAGATTGATTCAAACCATACTTGATTCAAGATTAGAGAAAGGAAGTTAAAGCTTTGAAAATTATGACGTTTGGTGTAAGGTGTGGAGTTACACCCTCCATGGCTGGTGATGGGTGGTTGTAACATACATTGGTTCAATTCTTTCTGAGCTAATAAGCTTAAGTGTCCCAGAAGTATTCACCCAGTTTTCACTTTAAAATTCTCTAGTTTTGTATAATTGTGACCAAGTCGTTTAGCTATATATGTGTTATTTCTTACGGTAAAATGATAAATGAAGCGATTTACGTAATGCAAGTATTTCAAGGAGGGTTAGTTTTTTTTACGGAGATTTGGTAGAAGGATGTTTCTTGGGTTATACTCTTTTTTGGTTAAAAAATATTCTATTTATAACAGGTTTTGCAGAAGAGTAATTCACTCCAACTGTCAAGATTTGGTCATTCAGTGAACACTTATTGCTGTGCTACAATTTCATAATGAGTTGCAATTTATGTACCATAGGCCTCTTTTGGGGGATAGCAGTTTTCTAGGAACATAAGCATCATTTTTCAGTGATGGGATATGAAAGGAATCCAATGTATCTTTTCACCTTTTGCAAATTCATAAAATGTAAATAATAAAGCAGCATAGCCATGGGGATAAAGATAGAAGTATGAAAAGAGTTTTCTTAAGTTTGATCCATCTTTCATAAATGTTGCAAAATGTGTTTAGAGCATTCTACATAACCCTGAAAAGGGTTTGCACAAGAACTTCAGTAGACGCCCGTACTTATCTTAATGAAATGCACTATTACTATGAATGATTGGAGGGATACAGTGTACAATGTCATGTTATTCATTTAATGCTAAAGGATACGCTATATGAAATGAATATTCATATCATATTAATAGTGGTAATCACTCTAGGTTGCATGTCATGTAATAAATCGGATGGACGAAGTGACATAGGGGTCTTGCGTTGACGTCATCAGTGGACGGAGTCATACAGTATAAGCTTGTACTAATGCGTACATGTAAATACGTACGTAAGCTCTTATTCGCATGTGTTTTGCAATCCACCGAGTAATAATGACGTCACATGGAAGGCCTCCAGCTGTAGCTTTTAAGTATTTCTGATTGCCCTCATCAAAAAGTTAAGTTTTACATTGGAAAAGATTGGGGTTGGGTAATTTTGAGAGCATCTTTCAGCACGGTATTTCGATGGTTGTGATATTTTCGTTTTACATCAAACGAAGAACCTTTCAGCAAAACTTTGTTAGGAACCAATTCACATGTTTTATTACAAATTTGTGACCAGTCTGCCCCCTTGTCACTTAGTGAGGGGGTAGTTGTTATGACCACCTTATTCTGGTTCTAATAGTTACCTACACCTTGCTTTATTCCTTTGAAACAGAGATTGTTAAACTTTTCATCTTAGTTTGTAACAACGAATGACTTCTCGGTAATTTTAATACATTTTATGAGCTCCCTGTTGAAGTCAATATCAGCCTAGGTTTTTTTTAATGATTCTATTATCATGCTTATGTCGAGAGGTCAAAGAGTGACATTATTTGTCACGATGTAGGCTGTTGCTAAATGTGTTGCAAACAGGCGCAACATTATTATTGACGTCATGAGTCGTCACATACAAAGGGTTTAAGCTGTGCTCATCGGTTTTGGCTTACCATACCAGAAAACGTTCTTAGCGAGTTGCTGATGAGTTGGTTGGTGTATTCTTTTGAATCACGTGATAGCATTCTGGTACAAAAACCCTTGTGAAACGAATTTATTGCCCTCCCAGAGCATCTCTTATTTCAGTTGCTTAGACTGCTTAAACTTTGTACGCGGAGATATGGAAGTGTGTGTTTAAGGGTAAGAATTGCAAATGGTAGTGGAGCCCTCATTGGCTATGTATCAGGTATCTGATATGTATTAGGTATCATCTGATATGTATTAGGTATCAGATATGTATTAGTTATGTGATATACCTATAAGGTTTGCGCTTCATGATGCCTGTCGGTGTTGTGGATTATTAACGGGATCCTTATCCATTGTTCAGTTCAATTTGAATTTGATCTAACGAAGTAATTCATAGTGTTGAATCAGATCAGATCTTTGTAGACAGTTTGGCACTGATTCCTGATAACGCTTGTTAGCTTTCACATGGATTGTTTTGGTCATTGAATTGGAACATCATCGAATTTTCAACTGCCCTTGAACTCGATCGCAGTTGTTGGTCTGATCATGCGTTCTGTATGCTTGCAGAGTTAAGTTAAACCCCGGGTCAAAATTTTGCGGAAAAGTTATCGGATCGGATCTACACACCGGAACCCCGTTGCATGGGTTAACACACGTTTACGTCGACGTTTTATCAGCTTTTCTTTCGGAAATTTCTTTTAAAACCATTTTTGGAGATGGTTTTGTTTTCCGTTGAACAGGTACATATTTCCACTTTCAGTAGTAGTAACATTTTGTCACACCCTGCTCTTTCTGTTTAATATACTTAACATATGTGATTGTCTCTTACGGTTATAAACCATGAAATAATATTTAGCTTAATATTTACATGTTAGTAGGAATTTAAATGGACTTCTGTTTATACTGGAGCTAGATATAATGGTGTTTAGATATTATATCATTGTATATTGCTTTAAGATATTGCAACTACTTGTAAAGAATGATTTTGTGTACATTGTAATAAATGTTCGTGAGTGTGAGAATAATCTTAAATAAAAAATTTGTAATTAGATTTCTCGGTTGTTTTTCATTATTTCAGTGTTCCTTACCTTTTTTGGGTCCTAATGTGGGATGAAAGTTTTACCCGGGACTAAAAGCAGTTCTCAAGAGATAACTGCAAGAAAACGAAATTACGTACCGTAGTTAAAACGGGAACGGTATAAATTGATCCCCTTAATTACCATGGGGTCGGACTTCCTCAAATCCGAGTAGTTTATATTTAATAGAGATTCCTTTCATGCTGTCTTGAACATTAATTTTAAAGAATCCTAATGTGACCTCCTCTTTGAAAGCACATCCACCACAGGGCAACGTTTGAATTCCTAAATTTTTTACAAGTTCTCCCATAAGTTTCGTTCAAGTAGAACGCAACCATCCCCGACCGTTCTGACAACCTGTTTATGTGCCTGCAACGTTCTTTGGACATTTTAGTTTGAGCCTGACAGATATTTCCAGCATGTTTCCAACCTGCTACAATAATGAGAAACGGAGTTTGCGGTATTCACTTCATTTGAACTAGTGCTCGCCTTCCAAACAACATTGGTCTTTGTAACCAGAAATGTCCCCGACAAAATACTTTCATCCTGGCCTTCTATGCATGTGGGAATAAATGTCATAGAGGGGAGGAGAAAAGGGAATTGTTGATATTTCATCTAAAAGTGAGCATGATTCAGTTTGCAATAACATCATCAAGTTTTCTAGAGAAAGAAAAAGAAAATCATGCTCTGAAATCGACTTTTACTAGGGATAAAGTAATGGGGTACACTGTATATGGATGTATTCTTGAATTAGCGCAATTTAATTCCCTTTATTTCAATCAATAAACAAATGCACGAAAATGCAGATAACAATTATGATAAGTATAGCAATAGATGCAAGCAGTATAATAATAAAAGATTATAGGAAAGTGTAAATGAAATACTGGTACATAAGAACAATGATTAGAGGAGTTTTCAAGGTAAGTTCTGAGATAGAACTTGTGAGTTAGTATTCCGCTGTTGTACAAATGATAACAATCACAGCCAAAAAAAAAACTAATATGAAAACAGAAAAGCAGCTGTTACACCACAAGATACTACATCATTTACCTATCCCCCAATTAACGGGCTCTTAAAAAACTACAAAGCAGACAAAAAAAACCCAGAAATAACTTTAGTTAGATATTTAGAAATTAGCTCCCTTTTGAAGCAGCTCTTCAAGCAGGTATAAGAGGATGACTCTTTTAAATTTTCATTGAGTGAATTCCAAATCTTCGGGCATGAGAAGCAGATACAATAGTGGGAAGAGGTCAAACACTTGGGAGGTAGATTGAGATGGTCATTCCGTCTGGTACTATAGCTATGAATAGGGCCACGAACGGTGAATAGATAGTCGAAACAGGAAGAAGCCTATTGTTGTACTGATAAACGAAACAAGCGATTTGGAGTTTTTTGATGTCAGAGACTTTCAAGGTATTGAGAAAAGAAAAGATTGGGCTGCTCCTGGCGTTACTATCCGTATGGGCAATAAAATGAATAGCTTTCTGAAGACGTGATGCGAAATTTTTTCCCAGACAACGTTACAATAAGTAAAATACGGTAAAATAATGGCGTTATAAATCGAAAGGAGTATATTACCACGAAGACAAAATATCATATCTTAGTTTGTTCGATATTCCTATTCCCAGCTAAAGTGTTCATCCATTACAATTCCCAAAAGCTTAGCATGCGAAGAAAATGGAATGAAATCGTTCTTAACTAAAATATCTTGACATTCAGGGGGCACAATTTTACAACGAGAATAAAACATCACCGAACAAATTTTTTTATACATTAAAGGAAAAGCTCATTAGCCTGAAAATATAGAGAAATATTTTTCAACTATTGCATAAGCGTAGAAATAATGTCAGCGGGATTAAGATCGGAACAAAAAAGAATTATGTCATCAGCATAAGTGATCATTGTAAGCTTTTTGCTAGAATGAAGATCTTTAACATATGTTAAAAACTAGAAGAGGACCGAGAATGGAACCACGGGGAACCCCACACCGTACTTTCTTATATATGCACTGAGGAGTGGTTATGTTACAAATTGATAGCGATTTCATGGATAATTAAGTGACCAAGTATGAGGAACCCCTAATACCGTAACTGGTTTTAGTTTACTTAATAGAATTTCATGGTCTAAATTGTCGAAAGCCTTAGATAGATCCAAAAAGTACCATTGACATAATGTCCCTTTCAAATGCATCAGTAAGTGAGAAAGGTAAACAAGAGCTTGAGAAGCTGATTTTCCGGGCAGAAAGCCAAATTGACCAATAGTATTGTTTTTATTTAAAAAGTCTAGCATTCTAGTGAATATGATCTTTTCAAGGACTTTTGAGACACATGGTAAGACAGAGATAGGTCTATAATTTGAAATAACCAGAGGGTCGCCTGATTTAAAGACGGGAAAAACACGAGCAGTCATTCGGGGTGGCAAGATTCCTTGAGAGATAGACAAGTCAAAAATATGACAATGAGGCTTACTTATCAAATGAGGAATACATTTCATTACTCTTGGAGAAATATCGTCATAACCAAGTGCCGATGATTTTAGTGATGATATAATTTTCATAATTTAAGGAGAGGGACGGCCCAGAAAAATTGAGAGCAACGAGGCAGGGGGAAGATAACGATGGTGAGCGTAAGCATCATTTGTTGATGTATAAATTTCAGACTGAAGTTGGGGGGGGGGGCAATATCGATGAGTCATTTAAGTGTGAATAGGTTAAATTTGGATCGGATATATGTACACCATCAAGAGAAATCTCATCAACCGTTCTTGGAGTACGAACACGTAGTAGTATGTACACGCGTGTAACGTACTGTGACTGGAACAGAAGTAGAAATAAACGTAGAACGAGTATGTTGATGGTATATAGTGGAAAAAGCTCTGTTTCTCATACAGACTGCCTGTGTTCGAATTCCTTCAAAAACATTTCATTTTTTTTGTTATTCGATTTTTGGTGGAGATTAAAGGTCATGTAAGGTCGGTAGAGGTCATATTATGAAAGCAGTCCAAAATGATATCTTATAAGATAAATTTGAGGGATAAACCTCGGTGCAAAATGCATCCCCTTTCCTCAAGGAACCACTAAACCTTTGGGCTTTCTGGTCAACCGTCTGGCGGGCTTTCCTCATCATTGTACAAAATGACAAAAAGACGGCCTAGTGTTTTTCCCTCATATTTCATCCACCTGCTGCTCCAGAATTTTGAAATTGTTACTTTTCCTGAAAAAAAAATGACCAAATGTTATACTTCATATCCACATGAACCAAAATTAAATAGTTCTTTTCTTTTCAAAATGCACATATTGTAGCATAAACACCCAAAAAAGATCAACTTGCTTTTCTATAGTACTGAGTTATGTAGCAGTGTAGGAACATCGACACGCCGATCAGGAGAACATAGTCCTCAGTATCTTAAGTCTTACACGGCAACACGACATATTTCTGCAAATTGTCGTGTTGTCGAGTTATTCTAACATACGGTGGCCATAAGGTATCATGCGAGATGTTTCATTATCGTGTTAGAATAACTCGACAACACGACAATTTGCAGTATTTGACATCACGACAAAATTGAGTGAATTGTCATGATGTCGAGACATAACTCTACAACACGACATATTTCTGCAAATTGTTGTGTTGTCGAGTTATTCTAACACGATAACGTAACATCTCGCATGTCACCTTATGGCCACCGTACACACGTAGGTTTTTATGCCAACATTTGTCTGGCATCAAAACCGATGAAATGCCGTTTTCCATACAGTGGTAATTTGTGACGTTTGTCCATGTTTGTTGTTGAGGAAACGCTTGGCTATTGCTATCGACGAGCCCTAAACTATCCATGAGACCTAGAACCCAGAAATTCCTCGTTTTAAGAAGTCCTATCGAAGAAAATAACAAAGGGACACCTCTTGTAACCAACGGAAAGTGTTCCCCTCCTGAATTTGATCATTTGCACCGGCCACAACCATGGGAATTTATATTCTTATATAAATAAGTAAAGGTTTCTGATTTAAAATGGACAGTCTACTGTCAGTTTGTTATAATTAAAACTAAAACACAAGTCTCAAAGATAAATACAATTAAACTACACATATACAAAAGATTATCGAATAATAAATAGCAGAAAGAGATTATGAAAATAACAAACGAAAATTACACAAAATTGAAAACTGACGAACAGATGTTTCTACGATAAAAATTAGGCAATATCGTAACATCGTAAGAAATTTCATCAAGTTATCTAAAACTTTAATAATTGATACATAGGCAGACATTAAAGCTGATGTGAACATTTGTGCTCATTTTGGAAAGAAGACAGTGTACCTGATTAGGTTTTCAAGTTGAGACTTAGCTCATGGAAGATACATTTTTCTGATCACTTTTTAAGTGTAATTGCAAGGTGCAACCATCTGTCATTTTGAGAGTGAAAGGAATTTGGAGTAGGCAAGAAGAACATTTTTGCATGCTAAAGTAAGGATATGACACACCACCTTATATAACATTGGTAATCAACATAAATATTTTCATGAATTATTTTTGTGGAGGTGAAACTATAAGAGAAATTGACACTAACGTATTTCACTAAAAGACACTTTCGGATGCTAACTTTTTATGCAGCGATTCTGTTGAAGCTTTTCGTCAACATCACGCTGACCTCTAAGGACCAGTTCATCTTAACAAATTGATCAAATGCTCGCAAGAAGGCGTGAGTCCCTGTCCTCATCTCAACAACTGCCTGGGCATCTCCCACTAAGCAGTTTAACTGCTTTAAGGGAAAATGCAGTCACCCCAGTCAGAGTATCCCCCGTCATTCTAGCTTACGAATGGTTTACTTTGATCATGTGACAATCTTTTTGTTAGTGAATTGTGAAATTTAAGGAGAATTCCTACTTGCTTTACCTAGTGTTTGTAATAGTTATGTTCTAAACATCTTCAAAGGTGCTTCTAATGCATTAAAAGGAGATTTACTAGAGTTTGCTGAACTTTGAAAGGAGATTTTGGGGTGACTGCCTATCGCCTTTAAACGGCCTATTCTCATATGCAAAACAATTTATCTTAGTGCAATTTGAAAAGATGGGTGAAAAGTCACTTCGCCACACTACGGTACCAATACATGTGCACAGGTCATTTACATCCAGAAGCTGACATTTAGGGGCGGATAAGGGGACGTTCGAGAGGATAAGGGCATTGACGGCCATTTGTTCTCAATATTGTGGGGACATGACCCCCTCTTTAAAATAATTTACTGTACAAAAAATTAAAGTCAATGAGCGATTTTTCAAATATTGGGGGACATGTCCCCCTGTTTACCGAGATCGCCACCCATGAATAAGGGGACATATCCACCACAGTTTTGAAGATGTTTCCATTAACTTTCACCTTTTACTCAGTATATTTGCCCCCAGGCCCTTGTTACCACCGGCGCTTTTTCACACAAACCTACGTTACTGTCTACGTCTCGTCGATCTGCACACATGTTACTAGTACACAAAAAATCTAAACGGCTTGGATTCATCTGGAGGTACAGTTGGTATATTTTTTTTTACTTATTTTGTGACCAATTCCGTCACAGTCTTTGGTATCAATAGCAGTATGCTATGAGCCTGCTCATCCCCTAGACGGTACTGCAGTCAGTAAACATAGGTCTTGCAATAAAAACCGAAAAATTGAATATTCGATCCGATTCTCTGTCGGTTTACGCACTGTAATATTTGGAAACATTTCGCCGTTTTCGCCATTCGGATTTAATCGTTGTGACCAATGAAAGCAGTGCTTAAATGCAATAGGCAGTCCCCCACCCCTCCCCCCCCCCCAATAAATTGCTTTAAAAAATCAGCCAACTCTTGCAAATTCCTGTTATTGCATTACAAGCACATTTGAAGACGTTTTGAACATAACTATTACAAACAATAGGTACAGCATGAAGAAATTCCCCTTGAATTTCACAATTCACGAACAAAAATATTGTCACATGATCAAAATAGGCCATTCATGAACTAGAGTGACGGGGTATACTAACTCTGATTGGGGTGAGTGCATTTTCCCTTTAAATCTTTTCCAGCGCAGGTTTTGTATGTAGAAGAGTATAATTTGCAGGAACTTTCATTAAAATAATTGAAAAGATAATGTCTTTATCATATGGTAGTCTACCATTTTTCTTTCCAACAGACCATAGTGAAAAACACAATCCAATTTAAGTCGGAGATTGCACGTTACATGGTTAGTCAATTCATGAGGTTGCAAGTTAAGTCAACTATCTTCGAATTAGTAGGGCTTTTACGTGTAACTGCCATTCAAGATCAGAGCTGAATTCAAACGGTAGACCTACACTTAAAAGGAGCAGAATGATGTGTCTATGTTTAAAAAGTAGATCTGTCCATTTGTAGTGATTAACTAACCTGAAAAAATGTTTAACATCTCCAGCTCTTGACGGAAGGGGTCTTCCTTTGGTCTCAGGCAACAAAAGGCAGAGTAAACCTGCTATGATGCTGAAAGATCCAAGCACTATGATCGGAAGGTCTTTCCATATTTCGTCTAGAAGCAGAACGAGTGGAGTAGAAATGCCTCCAACACGTGAAGATAAAGAAAATAATCCCATTCCACTGGTCCTGCAATTAATTTAATAAAAGATAAACAATCACATGTTGAACAATAATGTGTGGATGTGCGATCATGGAGCTAATACTTGGACTAGATAGTAGCTCCATGTGTGGATACGACGTTGTATTCTTCATTCACTGGAATAGGGAGGGGGTAAGTGTGGGAGGTTAGGATTACATTTTCCGTGAGTGGAATTAAAAATTATAAGATAAAAATGTAAGCGATACTTTTGAACAATTACAATATATTCCGACATTCCATGCGGAAACAGGGGAAAGATTCTTGAGAGGGGATGTGCCCTTATCCTTGTCACCCGCTTGCTACCCCTGGTGTAATGCAACGATCCACAGTTACAGCTCAAAACATCATCGTGGCTTGTTATTTATTTAGTCCAAACTTTGCTTTATCGTATGATGGAAATTGCAGACATTTTGGTGCTATATTGAATCTGTTAGGTGATGTTTGGAGCTACCAAGATATGGTGGGTGTAATTATCGTGGACCAAATTCGTGGCAAAAGAGAAACCCTAACTAGTTATTACATCATTATTACGGTAACAGTATGCCACGCTGCTTTACTCATACCATGGCCTCTACTTTACTCACACCAGGGAGGTCCCTGCTCAGATTTTGGTTATCTGCCAACTTGTATCTTGTCGTTCAGTCTAAATACATGTAGGTAGTGCGCCACCAAATCAAGAGATTTCCTTCACCCAAAATGTTCAACCACGAATAAAAAAAACCTAACAAATTTGGACGCAGCGTACACCATGTCGCTGAAAAGACGTTGCCAATCTGTTATATGTATGTTGTAGCAAATAAATTGTATTACTCATAAAGCAAAACTAAAGTAATTTTAAGTTAATTTATGCATTTTTTGCGTTATGTCCTTCCACAGTGCAAAATGACATTTGCGTGAAACGTCAAAGCAGATGTTACCGCCCTATTATTATATAAGTTTTCTTAGCTCAAATTGATACACTGGTATCATGATACACAAATTTCAAAAGGGTGAAGGTTTCCTTGTGAGGTAGTTTGTACCTGTTGAAAACTTTCACGAGGGTCCAATAGGCCACGAAACCTTTCATAGGCCCTAGATATGGTCCACTAGGGTGGTTTCACAAGTGCAAAAGTCAAGTAACGCAACCACGTTCTGGAGGACAAACAAACACGCGGACAATATGTCATGTACTAAAGGAACGTGATGCGTAGCCCAGTGTCCTCCTGAACAGCTAGAGCTTCTGCTGAATTTGACCTTTTGACCTTTGTTGCAAGCTCCCCATAGGTCAAGACACAGTCCAATAGGCCAAGAAAGGGACCAAATTTATTGTGTACGTAGATATAAAATGCTTAATGATGCGCTAACTACACAGAAACACCGAGTACGCATTAAGGGAATAAGGGCATCCTCATCGAATATGTTTTTCACACGTAATGTTAGTTTTCCATACATGGTATGGTCTAGAGTCACTGGACTCTATGATCTAACAGTACAAAAGTAGCTGGACGAGGGGGAGGGGGCTGCCGAGAAATGTATTTAGGGGAAATAATTTACCTTAATGGTGTAGGAACCAGCTCGGCTGACCAGGTGTAAACCACCGAGAATGAAATTGTCACACAAAACTTTCCCACCATTGCGACGAGTGCACGTAATATCCCTGGAGCTGAAAATAAGCAGTTTGAAAGATAAAAGTATTTACCAATTTACCAATTACTCATTATATCAAATGAGGCAATCTTTTGAAAATCTGAAGGTACGCACTTCTGAAAATGTGACAGATTTTATGGGTTCTATAAATTCATAATAACATCCAATGGTGGAGCTAGGGGGTTCAGTTAGGAGAGGTAAGAATATTGCTTAGGG
>WURT03576421.1:0-18363 GCA_009936505.3 Holothuria glaberrima
TGTCTGTTTGGCTCTTGTCAATTTCCAAACCACAGTTCACAAAACATATTTTACAAAGGCAAGGAATCACTAAGCCTATTGGCTTTCTGGCTACTTAGTATTATTAGTCCAAGCAAGAGCCCCACACTGTCCCATATGGCTGTATGGAAAATATATGGGTAAGTTGTTAGATGAGTTCATTATCAGAGGCAGTGAGAGGTGGGGGCAGTGGGGACCATGGCCTCCCTGTCGGGAAAATTTTTGACTTTTGTCAGGGGGCATTAATGGGCACGATGAAGCATGTGATACCCAAAGTCAACCAATCACCTTTCTTGATTTTGCTCTCCAGGAATTAGGCACATATCTTTTAATAAAAGTCCCAACTTCAATCTTTTTCAAATTTTGTTAAAAACTTACTGTAATTACAGCATTTTCTCAGTGAAAACCCAAATTTTCCAATTTTTTCCACTACTAATCCGGAATTTTCGTGTGCTGCGCTTGCCGAAAGTGTTGCTTTAGGTCGTCATCCAGCAGCCCACACATTTGTTGGAGTTTCCAGTTGATGGCCCCTGTCGGGGAGCCCAATCCACAGTCTGGCAGATTCCGGGGCCACCAGTTTCAATTTATGAAAAAGTGTAATTATTGCAAAGCCCATATAAATGCACATTATGTATGCAATGGTTGTTTGTTTGTTGTATGGGATGATATGTCCGGAGTGAAGAGTCCAAGTTTCCAGAACTGTCCCAGTTTAAAGAGTCCATGGGTTGGAATGTCTGTTTATATGTCAAGAAATGTTTCATCCACCTTAACCTTTGACCTCTTATTAATTTCCAGGGGCCTTCAACCTGTATGACCTGGATCAGGATGGTTTCATCACCAAACAGGAGATGCTGGACATAGTTGATGCTATCTATAAAATGGTGGTAAGTGGAAGTACAACGTCATGGGTAATATATACTCACCCCTCCACCCCTGGAAGTATAAACCAGCTTTAAAGGTCATTGGTGTGTTTAGTAGTTTAAAGTCACAAATCATTTTGGCATCATTTTGTGTCATTACAGGGTCACATTGCTGGTCAACGTGCATGATTGCTTATTTAAGTCAAAAATTGAATAATACCCTTTCACTGACTCTACAGTCTAATGACATGCTGATTGTTTGGAAGTGCCCTGACTCCCTTGGACCCACAGCTATCAGTTTAAATAACTAGCGTTGTATCAGGGGGATATCGAGAAATTTTCAATAGAGGGGGTGCAAAAACTGACTCGTGGGAAGGGAACCCAAGGAGAGGGGTGTCCCTCCCCCTCTGGAAAATTTTTGCTTTGTAAGAGGGCTGAGATGAAAAGTGGTACAATATTCGACACATTTTGAAGCATTTTCCTTTTCTGCAGGCATGACGGCCAGTACGGGAGGCGGGCGCCTGTTGTGCCCCTGCCTGGATCCTCCACTGGTTGTACCGATATTGCAAGTAGCTGATACCAATATTTCAGTCCTCAACATTGGCTGATACTGATCCGATACTAGTATTTGGGAAATCGTTCTGCATACTATCCATAGGCCTGCGAGCACCACAACTGTCATTTCATCTTGATTAGAAGGCAATATATGCTATTGGAACGTGTGTAAAAAATACTCCAATAGTGTAACATTTTCGTGACATGTAGGACGATGAATATTGGTTAGGTGATATCGACAATTTAAGGTTAATTTTACCAATACTGGACAAAAATGGGGAATATCTGCTGATGCCGATGGTGAATGCCGATGATCCGTCCAACACTAAAAATAACCCATAAGTTGATCACAGCCCGTTACTTTTTCTTCACCCTTGTTTTAACTTACAAAATCTCACTCACTGTAAGACCATTGGGACTTAGTACCAATAGGAGGTAGTACCACAGAGCTGTACTGTAGGACTTAAGGAGTATAACCTTGATTGTTGCCTAGTGGCTATGAATGTTTGCCTAAAGTGGGTGAACACACTTCATTGAGCAAATGAGCTCCATCGTTGGCTCATGGAACTCCATATCCTGCACATTCGTGGGTAGAACAGAGCATAGAGACATGAGCTAGTTGGTACTAATACCTTCAATTCACTTTTTCTGACATTACTCCCAAACTAATTGTCCCTTGGAAAATCAAAGGATCTTTCCATAACTCAGTTGCAGTTGATTCACTGTGGAATTAGTGTTCTTCTTTCCCTTTCAAATGTCTGATGCTAGTGAGCAACTTAGAATACTTTAGTGACTGATGTGCTTGAAAAATATTTTTTCATCCTTGAAAAGTGTTTGAGTTTCATTTAAAAAAAAAGTGTACAGACCCTGGTGTTAATGCATGTGTGAATTGCACTTACACAAGGCACCGTGATTGCAGGCAAAAAGTTGACTAATTACAGTCTACTTTTTGTTGTGAGGAAAGTGTAAGGGTTCTGTATCAACTCTTTTGCCAACCAGCTGTGATGTCATTTGTACTGCAGGCGTCACACTGTCACATGTTCAAATTCAGCTGTGATCGTAAATACATCAGAACATTCGTGAGGGCATCTTAAGCCATCATATGACTACCAGTGGAGTTTCTCAGGCTCTGGGAGCAACTTCCTGAGCAGTGGCAAAATCTTTGGCATGCCAAAAAGTTGCCGAAAGACCTTAGGTCCAGGGTTTGCGTTTTACGCCGAAATGGTCGTTTTTTACGCCGACGGAAATTTTACTTACGACCAAAAATACAATTCAGTCGTAAATATAAATTTCAACTTGCCCGTCTTTACGACAGAAAATTCAACTCACTAAACACTCACCTGCTGAATTATAATATTGTTCCTACTACGCATTCCACTAGTTTACCGTAACGATCAAGAAGAACACCTCCACAATAATGGTCTATCCCAATTTCTTGCAACTTTTGACATGTGACAACGAACGTTCCGGATCGCAGCACTGCCATACATACGGTACTGTGTGTACACTGTATGGAAATACATTTGTCATTGTTTTATCTAATATACATTAGGTAAAGCTACACCTGTTGCTGGATCGTACATGGAATATATTGGATATTTTCGGCTAAATTTCTCTTTGAGGGAAGTGAAAATATTTTTTATTATCCAAGGATCGTTTCTCATCATAAAAACAGGTTGATATTAAATTATTTCATTCACACTCGAATTTATCGATAAGTTTCGTTAATGTATAGGCTATAGCCTATAGGCTAGGCCTACACTTACGTTGCCATTTACGGCTTATCGTGGCAGGCACCGTATTTTTAATCATTTACGCCAGAAATTTTAAAAATTACGACGCGAAATTTTGAATGGTCGTAAAAAAGAAATACTATCATGAAAAATTACGACGACCTTTTCAGAGAAACGCAAACCCTGCTTAGGTCCTTGCAAAGGTTCATTTTCATGTTTTATTCGTGCTTCACTTTCGGAACAGTATGACACCTGCATCAACATGAATGAGCCTGTAGTATAAACTACATGTTGCTAATCTAAAAGGATAAATTCTTGTTGATAAGCTACAAAGATAAATTCTTGTTTCTGGGTCACTTTGTGTCCCTTGTTTGTGAAATGCAATGCTTCATGAACTATACTATGGACACCAGTTTGTGTGTATTACAGTAATTTTTGATGACAACTTTTTGTTCTGCACAGGGAAATATGATTGACCTTCCAAAAGATGAAGACACACCAGAAAAGAGAGTGGATAAAATATTTTCCCAAATGGATACTGTAAGTATTTAAGTATTTATGTCTTCTTGTCCCTTCCACTACCCCCCTCCTTTTTCTTTGAATGTTATAGGAAAAGTTTTAACATTTTGTAACCAACTCAATTTTGGCATTTTAATGTGTTTTTTGGATTCAACTTATTATAGGAAAATTATCGAAGAAAAGTAAGTTCACCTGAAAACTGAAGTGGTGCAACTATTTGTTCTGTCATCTGTCATACTTGGAGGACACACTTGAAAAGTGGTGATGTTAGTTGGATGAACATCTTTATCTTGATTGTATCATTGAAAGGCTGGAAGAGTCACTTAGTGCAAAATATTTTGTCCACTCTATAGAGTTTGTGAGTGACTCCCTCCCCCTCCCCCATAGAGTTAGCAGCTAACTTACTTCCAGTTTACTCTTATCCCAAATTGTCTGCAGTTACTCTCTGAAAAATTTCTTAGCACAGTGGTTGATATAATTATGGAAATGCCTCCAGCTCTCGTACCTTATTTTTGCCGGTCTCATTCTATAGGTCACACTTTCTTATCTATTCTGCAATTTCACTTTCAAGTCTTTGCTGCAGTTAAGATATTTTTATGTAATCTTGTTTCATTTTCCTCTCCAGAATAGAGATGGTCATCTCAGTAAGGAAGAATTCCGAGATGGATCAAAACATGATCCCTGGATAGTACAGGCACTGTCCTTAGAAATACCTCAGTGACAACTGGACAAAGTCACAATTGAAACTACATGTGAGAAGTAACTCATCTCACAAGGAAAAGTATGAGCTGAAGTATGCAACTCACCTTGAGAAATTATTTAAATTGTCCAATGGAAGTTTGTTTTCATTGCCATGGCAATGCAAAAGAATGAAGGTAGCACAAAAATGTAGTGAGAATTCAACTTATATGGTGTGTGGTGCAAAGACATTTTCATCCTCAACAAATATTGGGAAGTTGTTTTCTTTTCCAGTCGGCTCGCTCACAAAGAAACATGATTTAACATGATGTCTGTAACCATGCGGGATCATGAGTGTACCAGGCCTCATCAGACCTTAACATTGGGGATGTCATCTTTCTCTTATGCACTTGTTTTATTTTGCCAAGTTTTGACAAAATGTGTTACAAGGATAATGCAAGTTTTTAACCTTGAAGTTATAACATAACATGAGGTATTGCTTTCATAAAAGGCTGGCCCATGTTTTGTATACCAGTCACATGGTATGCTATTTCACCTCTATTTGAAGTGTCAAACCTGGGAACTTTAGGGGCCAGATTTATACGCAGTGCTTGGGTGCGAAATCTTTCATAAGTTGGACTTGGGTATCATCTCTTACTCCAGGTGATATTTATGAAGGGGATTCTATAAATTGTGTGCAAAACTATAGACAATTATATCTGCCATAAAAGCCTATGTGCAGTTAAATTTACTGCTGGAAAAATAAGGAATTGAGTCAAAATTCCCATAGTTTTTACATGTTTTCATCGATAAAAGAAAGCCAAAGTTTCATCCAGTTAGCAAAACTTCCTAGCAGAGAACTTTCCACATATTGTAAATTTTAAAAGCCTTGGTTTGATTAACAAGTGATAGGAGGAAACAACAAGTGTTGCATAGTAGGATTGTGTTAATGATCACACTGAATGTGATTGGTCCTTTATGTAGTACCATTGTAATTTTTATTGGTTCAGTGCTTTAATATGCAGGTATGTTGTTTATATTTGCTAGCTGTTCTTTGCAAGCTGCATGAGTCACTCCTTTTGAAAGTGAAAGCAGTTTGTGAATATACTGGCAGGCATACACAGCTCCTAACATGAACATAAGACAGCTCCTTATGAATCTAGCCCCTTGACCTGAAGGTTCAAGTTTGCTTTGCATAAAGAAGGTATTTTTGAAAGGGTAGGAAGTGGAATATTGCAAAACAGTAAACTTTTAAGTTTTTACAGTGACTCAGAGTGGGATGTCATTTGCATATATGGGATGGTATAGATTTACAAAGAGAACATGTGAGCGGCAGGCTTCATATATTTACCTGGTGAACACCTCCCACTTTGAGGAAAAACGAAGCATTTAGTTGCATTTAGATTTTGAATCTATAGCTCCCATCTTGAATGAAAAAGCACAAATTTTAGGCTATTATGTCATCATGTACTATTTTGATAGTTCAGGTAAAAGCAAAGTTTTTAGTTAATAGTAATCAGTACTTCATGAACATTATAACATCCAAAAGTTTTGTACATTCACCCTAAGTTTTCAAAAGTGAAATCTACTTGAAGAAAACTTTGTAAATGTGATAAAATCTTTATCAGACAGGGAAAATCATTTTATTTTGGGACTTTTAAATGTAATGTTTCCTCTATTTATCTCACAGCTAACTTTTGGTGTGACATGTGATATTCACTCATCCTTAGTATCCTGTATCTGTTTAAGTAAGAATCCTGTCCATTAACCACAAAAACTTAAATACAGTACCATCTGTCCTTGCAGACAAAATTCTCCTTACAGAAACTTGGTTTTCATTGTAGTTAAATGCAGAATACATTGCCCAATGTTTTTTTGTTAAAACAGAATGTTTGCAAATGTACAAGAAAAAGGCATTAAATCATAAAAAAAAACATGGTGCTCTGTAAAATATTAGGTCATATTCTTTACATATTTGATAGAAAATAAAACTCCAGTAGAATTGATTTTACCCATACAGTCTTGAGACACTATAAGCATGATTCCATTATGACAAAGATTAATTTAGTTTTGGTGCTTTTACAGATGACTTCATTTTGACTGTATTAACACCATGACGGCTGAAATGTAATCTGGGAAGGGTAAAGCCAAATTACCTCGGGGTGACAGAATCCTCATCAGGGCACCAGGGCTAGGCAAGAGGGGAATCATGGCTATCATGACCTTTGGTGTTGTAAGTTCTTGTTGGGTATCAAGGCAAAGTGAGGTGGCCCGAAGATCATGGGGTCTAGTACCTGCAATTATTTCAAGTCCTGTTGTGAGTTGCACAAGGTATATTGAAGTGCAAGGCTGACAAACGAATTCTCAGTGGATGGCCCAGATCTTAGAATGTGATCCTTGCTATACCCGTAGCAATGATTTCAAAAATTTCGGTCCACTCTCAAGAGTCCAGTGTGCAGGCGAAGTCCTCAGGTAGAACTTTGGTGAATTTTGGTAATGTAACAGATGGACAGGTAGAATCCTCAGAGAAGGTACCTAATGTCTCTTAAAATCAGCAAGATATTATTAATTGTGCTGTTGAAACTTATGTCATAGTATATTTGAAGGGGGGTTTTACCAAAATGTGAGGAGGTGGAAGGAGATGGGGGAAGGGGAAATTGCCTTTGAGATTCACAATGAAGATTAACATTTGTAGAATTTCTGCATTTTTGTAACAGGTGAGTGTTAGAAATCATAGTATGGACTGCAGTGTGCTCTGCAAGTTTTCTTGCTTCCCTTAGGTACCTTCTAGACCACAACTCATGCAAATGTCAATATTAGCAACATTTAAAATTTGTAGCATTTTTAAAATTTATAGGTAAAATTAATATCATTGAATAAAATAATTAGGATAAGCTGTCATGTGACCTAAATCCCCTGAATAGTAAGTAATGGAAACCTCTGTCTTCAGTGAACCTCAGTGGAAGCACTGATCAATTAATATTGCATTTAGTCAGTAAGCTCATTACATATCTTAAAGTCATCATTGCCAATGACCCCAATGTGTTTGGTTAAATCTCATCATGGATGTTTTTTTTTTTTTTTTCATTTTTTTTTTTGTTTTTCCTCCTAATGTTTATGTCAGTACCCAGCTGTCAAAGTAATGTCTAGACACAAATCTACTCTTTAGAAATAAACGTGATTCATTTGTTTTTATTTAACCTTAGAATTACAGAAAACTAAGAAGTTGAGGGTGCAGCATTTCTGTGTTAGTACTATTAGAAACAGTTCTACAAGGCAAATGTACACGTTTTGACTCAGTAAACAAAGTTAACTTGATAGTTTTGTTTGAACAATGTAACTTGTTTCTTTTATCTTATTCTAAGGTAGATACCATTACCTTGACAGGGATTCTCAGTTTCTGCTGATCACCTTAGCATTTCTTCCAGGAAAACAAAGTTGTAATAGGTCTCTTTTCTGCACCCTGTTTCTCCCTGTGCCTCTGATCCTATATATTGGCAGATTTTGTAAAATTCCTTACTTACTACATCATCCTTAGTGGCTAAGGTTTTACCCTGGGGATCCTACATTGTAAAATATAGCAAAGAGTATAGGTTTCTGGACACAGACAGGTGCTATGTGTGCATATGGTGCATTAATTAAACGAAGAATTTTTAAATTCTGTTGTAAATGTGTACTAAATGTGCAGCATTTTCTTTCTTTGTGTCAGGATGTATACACTTAGTAGCAGGTTTTGTTTTGTTTTTTTCTTTCTAAATACTAGTGAAGGAAGTCAGAAAACTTACGAGCTTTCATACAGAGCAAAATTTTTTGAGTTGCCTAGTTGGTTACTTTAAGGTTGTGATGTGATTTTAATTATTGTAAAACAGCCAGTGATGTAAGTATGGCACCATTGCTCTTATTAAGATCATTTTTTCAGGGTGTGGAGCAGAGGTGGTAGCACCATTTAAAAGTTTGGTGATGGACTTGCGAGCTTGCTTCCCCATAATACTGCCTTGCTGAAATAGGAGGCTGAATTTCAGCACAATCTCAGAGAAAGAAAAAGTGGAGTGCCCATTTTGGGCATTATTTTACAGTTATTACTATGTATAAAACTCAGTTGCTAGATTGCCACTGTCATTGAAGTTACCTGGCAACCCCTTCATTAGTATTTCAGTAAGGAACAGGTTCATAGTGCCGATATAGTGACTATAACAGATATGTCCAAAGAGAAGACCATACCTTTTTATAAGCGTTATGGTTACTTTGCCAGCATCGTCTAAAAACACTGTTGGAACAGTGAACATGTTGTATATCTCCAAAGAGAAGGTCCTACCCCTTGTATATGGCTTATGATCTGTGTGCCAACAAAAAATAGGTCATAGCAGTGTGCCCAGTGATAGTATGGTTAATGTTGGAATAGTGAAAATACTGCATACCCAAAAGAGAAGGCCCTACCTCTTTCAAATGCAGGAAATATCGATCATTACAATGTGATAATAATGATAGCTTCGGAAAAGTGAAAATACTGCATACTCCCAAAGAGAGGACCCTGTCCCTTTCTTTACAATATTAGCATGAGTGCCTATAAAAGTTGAAACTTTTGTTAATCATTTTAAATGATGAGTTTAATTGTTGTACCATATCATTTCTTCGCTACTTTCTGTAATTGTTACCCCTAATTCTTTCTTCTTTTTCTACACTGTACATTTGTTTTTAATATCCGTCCATGGACTTACAAAGGAAAAAACTTTTCATGTTATTTGCAGTAATTAGAAGAGTATATTTCACATTATACAGCCCTCCTGTTGTTAAGCTGAACAACCAATAGAGTGGTTGGATTATTTAAGCAACCTTCTTGTATTAAGAGTAATATGTTAACCTATGGTTTATGCCATAGACATTTTGGCCAGTATGAATGAATTTTAATAGATAAATTGTTGGTATTACATTGTGATGGTAAAGTCTGTGTAAAATAAGATGCTGATATTTCAAGGTTTTAAGTTAATGAAGATCGTAGTATGTGTAAATTAGTGAGTTGCTTTCTTAGGGAATGCAATGACAATCACTAACAAGACTTAATTTTCATTTATTATATGATCTTTTATACTGTGTAGATTAGTTGCCATGGTGATTGAATCCCAAACTGGGATAGGAACAGTATGTCATTTGAATTGCAACAGATTGTGTACAGATTGAAATGTTTCATATTTCACAGATAAAATTATTTAAGTCTATATAACCATAGCATAAGTAATCTTGACAGCACAAGAATGGGGGAGCAACTTTTCTGAGTAAATGGAGTTGCTCAAGTATACCTGTTCTTTACATTGCTAATTTATCAAGCCATCGTCTCTTCCTTGGATGCTTTGGCTTCTCAGTAGTCTCTGAATGTAGGGTCTTGCTATGCATGGGTACACTCACTAAACATAGCTCAGCGTCGTTACCATGTTGTAGTTTAAAAAGCAGCACAGGAAAAGTTCTTGTTGTCAGATATGAGACTTCTCATGGCAGATAATGTATGTATTTGCTCCTGCTATTACTTTTAAGTGAGTTAAGTAAGAATCATAGATTCACAAACAAAATGGTAACTTTTGTGGATTAGGTTTGTCATTCTGAAAAAAAAAAGAAGAGAGAAGTGAAGAAACATGTTGAAGTTGGATGCAGATGGGTTTCAAGGATTAGAATGATTGGATAAGATGACAGCAAAATGACTTTATGGAACTACAGCATTGGTGATTGTGCTGCTGTTGAGAAAGGGGAAGGGGGGCAGGTGATTTAGTGGAAGAGGGTGGTAGAAATTGAAGGGAAAAGATGTGTGAATTAGAAGGGAAAAGATGTGTGAATTATGGAAGGGTGTGTTGGTGTGCCTTAAAAGTAAATTAGATGATTATTTTAATCTTTTTGTGGAGAAAAATGGGCATTGTGGTGTACATCAGAAAAACATTGCTTCGGTGCCTGTTTCCGTTATACCTTCATACATGGCAACTTAAACACATATGATCAGTGTGTAAGAAATCACTGCAAATGTTACTTGTATATAAATATAAATTTATGGTGTAATGAGTTACACAGTAGATATGACAATACAGGGTTCTTGATGTGTTCCAAAACATTGTTAGTTTGTAATATTGTAAGCATTCTGTTAAGTGTGTGTATCGTAGTTCACCGTCACTACTCATGATAAGTCCTGCCTTATCCTCTGTTAATTAAACACTTTTATGTTAGTGTTAATTTTTAAAGATTTGTAACTTTCAAAAGACTTGGAGATTATCCATTGTGCATGCATTAAAACATTCTAGGATGGAATGTAATGGGAACAGGGACATGGAGGTGATCTGGTACCTCTTCCAACCCCCTCCTTCTGTACTTGTCCCCAAAACCAGGGATTGTTGTAGCAGTGTATGCTGCTATTTGAAAAAGTCACAGAAGTCACAGGAAGATATTTTAGTTGCTAGAAAAGCTTGACATTTTAGAATGCTGGTGATAGAGACAAATGTTGTTAGCCCTAAATGTAATTTAAGTTATCACTCTTGTCTTGTAGTAAATTGGACTGCTTCTCTGGCCAACCACCACCAACCACACAGAGTATCAGTTTCATGATTAGTCAACTAAGTTTAAAAAAATAAAGCAGTGTTAGTAAATCTCGAAAGGTATTTGCTATAGAAATATGACAGTGATATAAGTTTATAATGACTTTAGAAATACCTTGGGTTGACTCAAATCAAAAGTAGAATAACTTGTTACAACTCTTCCTTGGAAGGTTTATTTTCTTGTACTGATTGTAAAATTGTCACATGGAGGAAGATCTAGGAAATTTTTTAAGTCACAATACAGACTGTGGAAGGATTTGCAAACATTTTAAAACATTTGGTATTAGGTGTCAAAGAGTTCCCTGGAGCCCATCACTCACTGCTTGACTAGGCAGACCCATTGTTTAATTTTGTCCTGCCACCCAGTATATACACAAAGTACAACACTCACAATTTTGCCAGCTTACAGCCAAATAGGATTTAGTGGTTTCAATTCAACATGCTATTATTCTATTGGGTAATGTTTATGCAGTGTTTTAGGCTTAAGGCAGAAATATTCATTTTAAACATTGCCAAAAATCAGAGCAGATTTTTATTTTTCAGCTAATATTTTTGCTGCAGAGTAATTTTCTTGGTATACAGTACTTTATTTCATGTGAAGATTTTTCAGTGAAGCAACTGCTGATATGTTATCTTTACAGTGGCTATTCTGATAGTTTATCAAAGGAGTGAGTGTGTCCCCTACCCATGGTATTAGTCATGTAACTCTAATAAACAGTTGTACGAAAATAACTTTTTAAAAGAAATACATACCTCATTGTAAGCCCACCCAAGTTCCTCACCTTGCTTGAGTTATTCAGATGATGTTTTGTGAAATTATTTACACTGGTTTGAATCTGAGGGAAGAGTTTACATGTTATTTTCAAAATGCAAAATATTAGTGACTCTGTGTGCATAGGTTGCCAGATGAACGTTGTGCTTTTCTTTCAAATTGCCTAATTGTGGTATGACAATATTTAATCTGGACTTTGCATGGTGGCCTTAATAGTAAGCACTTTGTGAGGTGGAAGGTATTGGTCATGTTCTGTTAGTTTTACAAAATATTTGTAGAAGAGAATGAACGAAATTTGCTCTGAGGAAGTATGTTAATGTGTAAGTACCTCAGTTAATCGCTGTCAAAGCTCGTACTATTGGTAATCCTACAGTAGTATATAAGACCACAGTGGATAATGGGTATACCATGTAACATCATAGAATAATTGGTCCATCAATACTTGAAAGACATAACTAGCTAATAAAGCGGTTTCATTTGATAGTGGAGGTTATTGCTTTTGCCATATTATCATGTCCTGTTGCAGTATTTCAAAACTCTGGGGTGTTTTTTTTTTTTTTTATCAATAATTATTTGGGATTGCATGGCTGTGAAGACTTTGTAAGACATTAGGTAAGCACAACCTATACATTATGCTGTCATATTCTGTAAGTAGTATGCAAGGGTAGGCTATGTGGGACATTGTAGAAGTGTGAAGTATCAATCGCATTTCCAGTCAGAAACTGAAATTTTAGTTACGCAGTCTTTAAGTAATCTTTGACAGTACCGTTATCACTCTACAACTTCTTTAAGTAAATTGCACAATAATCTGTGCGTGATTAATTTGTTGTGACTACATTTTTTCCTTTTATTGTATTACACATTGCTAAGAAACAAAAGTAAATTAGATCACATAATTTGAATTTGGAGACTTGAACCCATAAGACACATGCCACCATCTGAAAAAGGAATTCAGATCTATTCACCAGGAGTCAGGTAGGATTTCCCTCTTTAGTAAAAGCTGTTTGGATGACATCAACCCCCTCTCCTAGGTAGCTCTGTAATTATTATCCTTCATTGTTGATTGTTAAGATTTGCTGAGACCATAACAAACTAACATTTGCAATAGTTAGAACCATGGTTCCAGAAATAAGTGCAGATTTAAGGTAGGGAAGCGAATACACTCTTTAAGTGCCAAATAAAGAAAATGAAATTTGTTAAAAATATGCATGTTATCATTGTGGAGATGGATCAAATGCTCAAATCTGCTTTTATCACATAATTTCTCTTCTTGTGGCTTTGTTCAGTGGCTCTGGGACAACTCCCAGCCCAAGCAGTTTCCACCCAGACACTTTCACCAAAATAATTCCCTCTAAGGTCAGTTTCATATTTTATAGTGGGTGACTTTGTCTGAGGGGTAAATGTCAGAGGTGGGGATTGTTTGAAGATGGGGTAATTGACCAGTAGGAATTGTCCAAGGCTGAAAAAGTGGGGGTGGAAATTAAGGGGGGAGGGGGAGTCAGTTGACCTGTCACAGTGTTCAAGTCTATCCTTGACCACAAGTAGTTAATTAATGCACTGGATAACTTTTCCCTGTTTGGTTGTAAAGTGCATCACTGAAAATGCAACCAGCATGGCAGTTAAGTAATTACAACCAGTTTACCAATTTTAAGTAAGCTATCTTTAATCTTTATATATAATCAGTGTGTGTGTCAATGTAAATGGTGGACTCCAAGATGCTATTTAACACTGCCAAATTTAGTCAAAATATTATCATGTTATGTGCACATAGGATTGGCAAAACAGTGTTTCAAACAGGAGAACAATGAACTCGGTTTTATCTTTCTTTCGCTAACCATTGGTATCATTTTCCTCTCACCCTGTATATGAAACAAACCTTTGATAAAATTGGTGAAATAGTGATTTCCAAAACTTATCAATGTTTAAAAAGTCATATTTCCTGTGTGTTGTACATGAATATATTGCTACAAGTGTAAATACGATCAGATAACTGCAAATATGAATGAAGAGAAGATGTTATGGCAGTCTAAAAGGCTGCCCTGTTTGGTCTTTACTTGGTTGCTGTTAATACAACAGATTTGAGACATAATTATTACCACTATGTAAATCAATGTTTGAAGTTTTCTAATATGAACTACGTTTGTCAAACAAAAGTTCAGCAATGTATTGTTTTTTTTGTTATTGTTGGTTTGATGGAATAAGTGCTAGAGACTAGATTGGAGGGCTCTAGGGCACAAAAGTAAGATATACTCAGACCCTGAGGCATTTTGAAAAGAGACCTGGTTTTGTCCATAGAAAAGAAAATTTACCAAGACCTCACCACTTGACAACAGGGCCAGCCCTGGGCCAGTTCTTCCATTTTCACCACCCTATCAAAAACCCAGAGTAACTGTGGACATGTGATAAACTCAATTGTTCTGCTCGATAAAGCTGGATTAAGATACCCTGATCAAAAATCCGTAGGAATTATTTGAATATCTTTTACCGTTCTCACAATATTTCTCTTCAAAGTTTGACCGTTTGCTGCAATTGTTCATTAGCTATGCAAAAATATGACGTGGAGTGTTGCACAGTATCTGTATTTCTTATGTTATTCCTTCATAGATTATCTTTTAATTACTTAATAACTAGTTTCTAGTTTTGTGTTTAATGTAGATATTTTCAAAGAACTAAATAGCTACTTCCAAAATTAATCCCTAGGGGCATTCCAAAATTACAGTTGTCTTTGGAATGAAGGCTTAACTAAGAAAGGATAACATTACACCCAGTTGACAGGTCCTTCTCTGTATGTCACAAATTTGCATAAGAAGCTCATGTTTATTCATGATGTAGGTGTAAAATAGAAGTTGTCTTGTAAAATGGTCAATATTTGATGGATATTAATGGAAATTGTGGTTATTTTTACCATTTTTAATGCTTTTTACACCAAATAGGCAAGCATGACATTTACATGTCTATAGACCTTTAAAAACCATCATTACAAATCATTAATCAAATTTGAATGAAATGTAATTTCTTTACTACCAAGTATTTAAATGTTTTCCAATATTGGTTGTTACCAGTATTTCATTAGTACCAGTGTAGACACGCAGACAACCACAGCTCTTCACATAGAATTTTAACACTGAAAGAAAAGTCTCGTAGTTTCTCTCACAAAGTCACGAAACTCCATGCCAAACATTTCCATTTATAGTTATGTAGAGAAGATGCCATTTTAAGCCTGTCCATCATCAGACATGTCTCACCTGCTTCTCAAACTAAATTGTATTATACAAAATGGGTCATGTTTTCACTCTTGAACCACCCCACATTTCTTATTTCTCATATTTTTGGTCATCGTCCTGAAATTCAGTTTATCCAAACAACTTTTTCCTGAAATACAGTGATTACCAACATAGATACAACAATATCCCAATCTAGACACCCAGTGCCCAATCTTTATCTGGTCTTTAATCCATATTTACAGTACTTGGCCATTAAGGACTTATTGCACAATGCCATCAATTAACATTAACCACGACTGCCGGTAGTGGGGACCTGTGACTCGTAAATTACAACTCTTTAGGTCAGGTGGCTAACAAATGCAACAGTTACGATCAAATTAAAGACTGACACTCCTCATCCAAAAGTATGTTTTTTAGTGTAGGGGTATCAACATTCTCAGTAAGTGACTGCTCTTTGATTGACAGAGAAGTATGAAAATTCAGAAGATGCTGAGTAGCTCCCATTCCACATAATGCAGAGATAGTGCTTGGATTACGAAATCCTGAAAGCAATGTGTTTGGTTAGTCCGTCCTCTCTAGCAATACAGAATTGCTGGATAAGTGATATTTATATTTTCCATTAGGGAGTGACAAATTTTCAAATATTTTCCAACTAGTATGTGACCCCACGATACGTGCTTCATGACCCCAACTGGGGTCATGACCCCAAGGTTGGGAAACCATGCTGTTAAGAGAGGAAAGAAGAGTTCAAAAGGCAAACTTCAAATATTCCACATCAGTATATAATTCTGCAAAAGCAAGTAAAATGTGCATCATTTATAATCATTGAAATAAAACATTCAAAAATATATTCATGTGAGAATTAAACTGAAAAATTTTTAAAGCATACTCCATTTAATGTTCATAGGATGCAAAGTGTAGAATTGGAAATATCAAAAAGAAGTACTTCTTGCTAGCAAAGTTGTAAATGTACAAAACTTTAGACAAAAGTTCAGCAAATCTGGACGGAAAATTTTATTATGATGAAATGGATGGAAATATCAGTTATTTGCATATTATAATGGAGGCACATATACTACAGTGTACAACATTTAGTATGGAAGGGAATAAAATCGATAGCAGTTGGGAAGTTAACTGTGCCCACCCTCCATTACTAGCACAACCATTGCTAAAGTCAGTATGGAAGGATCTCACGCATGCAGTTGTCTTATTCGATTTCTGCCCTGCAATGAAACCTACCTGTCTATACTGATATTAAATTTATTATGGAGGCAATTGAAGATAAGTAGAGAAGACACAATTTTCAGAGATTTCAACTGAAAACTTCCCCTTCCCCTCCCTCAACAACAGTGATGAAAAAATAAAAGCTTATAGCATTTGGTATAAAATTTATAATAAATATTCAATATGTTATATTGTTAAAATGTTCCACTCTGCAATATGTAAATGAAACAAGGAACACATTTTATATCTAACCTGAATGTGACTTTCTCATTTTTCAGTGACTTCGGCATGCCAAATGAAACAAACACGAGTGGAAATTACTATCACTTTCAAGATGGGAGCAAAACAGAAAGACAAGCTGCGTGTATCAAATTCAACACTAAATGACTCAGGCAAACTTAGTATAGATATGCTTAATATTAACCTCAAATTACAAACCTACATCAGATAGAAAGCAATATTTATATTTGATAAGAAAGAAAGCACAAAAGCGATGCAAAATGTAAAAGAAAGTCATTTGAATTAATTTTTGCACTTTTTAAAGCTGATTAATCAAAAACAAATGCGAAGTTTTCTTCCAATACATTCAGGCTAAATAGGGTAAAAAAGCTTATTTTCTATTTTATACTTTGCATCTTTTCAGTGAATGCCTGGGTAATAGCACAAAAATAATAGCACATTATGAAATACAAGACTGGGGAATACCTGTTTACATCACTTTTTTTTTAACTTTTTTTTTATTTTTTTGTTGTGTGCTCAACAGTCATAGTCAAAATAGCATGAACTGCAGTATAAATATTACAATGCTTTAAAGACAAATGTGAGAAAATAATGTTATAGTGAAAATTTAAAATAGTGAATATAAATGTTTAATACACAAATGCATCAATTTTCAAATTCCAAAAAGTAATAATGATTTTTTAAAATATTTTGGTCCTTTCAAAGGAAAATCCATCAACAATTACATCATCCTTTTCACATCAAACCACTTACAAACAATACAAACACATGAACCACTCAAGCAACATGTATTTCACACTGCACTCTTCTCTTGACCACACAATTCATTAAAAAACCTAATATGTTTACAAAATACTGCTACAAACTTTTACAATTGCTTAGCATTTGATGAATTTCAGAAGAAAAATTCAATAAATATCTGATAAATTTTCCTCAAGTACTATGCGAAATTGATGACAACTAACAACTGCATTTAAGCATAAACAGTATAAACCACAAAATTTTTTACTGAATTCCAACCATCCATGAAAAGTTTTGAATTACACAAATATTCAGATAATTCCACCCACATTGCTTGCTTAAGTATAACTTGCTACATGTTACACAGGTTGTATTTCCAAGCCATGTTTAGTTTTTACACGCCTATGTATTACCAGAAAAAAAATATCTTAAAGCTTATGAGCATGAACACATTGCACAGTAAAGCAGTACTGCCACTGCATGTATTAGCAATGCCCAGCAGTACCATTTGACTTGTAAACTCCCAGGTATAGACCTTCAGTTTATCCTATCTGTGAAGCACATTATATCTATGCACAGTAAATTGGTTGAGACTGTATAATAGCTGCATTAAAAGCAGAAAACTGACAGCAAACACTATACTGCAAGCTAAGCAGTTTCACTGAATAATCTGAAAATAGCATACAAAACTGGGCCCATTTGTTTATTAATTCTATACTTCTACAATACCCAATTTCTAATACTGCACTAAAGACAAAGACTGATGAAGAGGATAGGAGTTTGAATGAGCCTTCAATAGGTGGTAAGACACTTTTCCTATCCACACTATAAAATATAAACACTATCAAGGATAACTGGATTATTTCCTATTGCATTTTGTCAGCTTTTTCCAACATTCATTGCTGTATTGAATTCAAGTATAGTGTTTCACCATATTCTTCCTACAAGATTACCAATCTACCACACCTTACAAACAGATAATTTCTGATAATTAACTATCTTTAACTGAAATCTTTAATTAAAAGAGGTATAAGCAACAATGAAATGTAATTAAAAAAAGAAAATTAAGCAAGTCCCAGTCAGCCACAGCTAAAAGAAATTGTTACCAGTGGTGTCTTTTTTTTTATTATTATTATTATTATTATTATTGTTATCAGATCACGTCTTTTTTTATTATTATCAGATCAAGCCATGTTACCACATCTTGGCAGAGCATCACATGATGGG
>WURT03576532.1:0-20790 GCA_009936505.3 Holothuria glaberrima
GCCTTTTAATTATGGAACTGGAAATTTTACCCAAATGTCACAAGTTGACTCCCTTATTTACGGAATCACCCATATACCCAAGTTAGGCGAGTGAGAACTGCTTCCTTCCATCAAAATATTAATCTCCCATGAAGTTCACTTTACAATTACATATTTAATCATTAATTCCTTTTCCAGACTGAAAATGGAGTTGCATGTATACAAACAGGAACACAACGTAAAAGAAGCAGCATGTATGACTACTGTACAACAGATTTTTATCAAACTGTTGTAGTACTTGCCCTAATAATGGTCAAGTGATACGAAAATGACACAGCTGACCATTTTATTTGAAAAACATTAAAAGCCTTGAAAATGGCCACAACCCCCTCAAACTCCATCTCTTTTCATACTACTCTATTTAATGTTAACATCATGAATAAACATTGGCTAAATATGCAAAAAAGTAATGTGCAAGTAAGGACTCACAAGATATGTCCAATGTTATCCATTGTTTTTCAGCATTTTGAACAAAGGGTAGTTGCACCATATACAAAAAGGGATTTGTTTTGGAATTAAAAATTGTCTACACTTAAGAATACCTAGTTCAGTCACCAATTGTTGTAATCTATCTGGCAAGAAATCAGCTTAATATTATTTATAAAGGTTTAACAAAAGAAAAAAAGATTCTGATCTAATCCTAATGCATCTTTCAATACAGGATTTTATTCATTCCCTTTTAAGTGAAAACAATGTTTTTTTGACTGCATGTCACCATACCTTTACCCTGTAGTGATTTAAGCTGATTGCTTTAGAAAGGGCTTGAGTATGGTAATGTCAAGCAACTCTGCAATAGTCAATACACATCACCTACAGCAAAGGTTTTTGTCCAACATTCCTTTCATTTTGGCTAAGAGTACACAAAAGTAATCCATTGGAGATAATTGCGACTGAACTTCTTCAATCATTTAATATTCCATTACACACAAATTTTTAAGGTATCCATAACCCTCTGATGTCTGGACTTGACAAGAAAACAAGTTATTTAAACTTTCCTTCACAGCAGGAAGGGTTTACGAACAAAGCTTCTTCCATTAATAAGATTTTGAACCACTTATCAGTGAATGAGGAATGCATCATCCGTCAATGAAATTTGGCTGTAACAGGATTAAACATCCATGCCCCTGCTAACAGCTGCTGTATGCTTCCAGGTAAGTCAAAGGTTTGGACTGCTTCAGTAATTATCGGCAGGATGTTGTAGATGGGAAAAACAGGAAGACAAGAATTCATGGGCTGATCCTGCACTGTAGCTATAGTATTAAATGTGAACAAATTCAGGTCATGGGGGGACAGAGTGTATGATCAACTATCCTGTACAAGTAAGCAATGGATAACTCCTTATTAAAACCTGAGGTCAAATGATTAGATAATTTTTCCCAAGAAACATCAATGGGCTTGAAATTGCTTAAAGGCCATGTGTAGTACCCAAGCTCAAGGAACTGGACATGTGGTATTAAAATTCTTTCTCTCTGAAAACTCTCATAGTTACTACTGATTCAAATCATTAGATACCACCAAGGGTGAAATAAGCCAACGCAGAGAGGGTACTATACTGTTAAATACAGTGACAGTTCAATGGTCATAAGGGTGTTCCTGTCTCCCAATAAAGGAATGTTAATAATAATGGTGTCCAATGCATATTACAGCATGTGACTAATGACCGCCTTCCATAGCCCTTTGACCTTGAGCGACTGAACATTCATAGTAAAAAAAAATGAATGCCACCTGAACCAGGTGTCACTTTCAGTCCAAAAGTGTCTCCAGGCTCCAGAGTTTGATAGAACCAGGAGCAACTTTTAGTTTAGCAGAGCCACTGTAACCAATCACAAGTACATATTACTAATGGAATTACAGTATACCAGACATTACTTTTGGTCATCAAGTAAAGTGGTTCCAAATATGTACATATATCTATATATATATATATATATGTAATTTGGGATTTAGGTAAAATATGGTATGCAAACAGGCGACTGTTGGGAGAACACTTCCTTTAGGCGAAAAAACCGTTTTGCCTTAACATTTTCCACACTGTTTTATATGTACAGTAACTCTATACGCAAGTCCGATTTACGACATATAAATGCTTATGCAATTACTTCACTGTACCAACTTACGTACATGTATCCATTAACACTAAGGACTTACGGGCCACTGAAATAACATGCATGTATGTCTCAAAACTAAAAGGGGAAATATAATCTTATGTATTGTATTGTTGTTTTCACCTTTTGTATTGGCAGAATTGAACTTTCGCCTAACCGGTCGATCTAGCGTTATATATACATTTATTTGGGGGGTGGAGGTTCTTATGGAACTTTGTCAGGAAACGAGAAAAAATGTTAAATGGCTCTTGACTGTTAACTAATTTCACCTTTGGAGGGAGGCATCATGTAAATATGCCCCATATTCAACTTAACAAATTAATTGGCACACAAGATAACATTATGGTGGTACCGCTGGTAGTACCGCTGAAGGCCTCTTCTTCACTATGCTATAGATCTTTCATTTGCCAGGTAAGACTGCGTGTAAGTGAAGATTACATACTTGTAAATAGGAGGTAAGTATTGAGGCTCTTAGATTCCAAAACCAGAGAGTTTTGTGAAGACTCCTTCATGCCTTCTAAAGGAAAGTTACATTGAAAAACACTTAAATTGGCATTGTGTGACATCATTGAAGCCGAATCAATCCTAAAATGTCACCTGATATTACATATTGTCACAGCAAACTTTAAAACAGTTCTAGAAATATGCATGTCCACCGGTGCAGAAAAAAATTGTTCACTTTTACAAAGATTTAATTTTTGAAAAAAATGATTTCCTCTGGCATACAAATTGCATTTTTACTATTTTATGATTTTTTTTAGTTTTCCCATACTTTTATGACTGTAGGAACCCTTCAAAATTCACAATTAAATGATCTGTTTTACAGTAGTACCAAAATGCTGTAGAACTTATTAAAAACTAAAAGTAATGCTTAAATGTATAATGTTCACAAATGACACCCTATTTGCTGGCATAATGTAGGTATAATTACATGAAATCTGAGAAAAGGTTTCTCTTACACAGGAAAATTATTTGGGGACTTTCTGAATCACATGGGATATGATGTCAGTTATTTGAGAGTAGTAATGAAACATAGGACAAAACAGGTTGATTAAGGAGCACTTGATTAATAATTGTGTGGTTTCCAGTAACCACAAATCAAAATTCATCTATAGGATACACTAATTATAGAACATACAAGCTACTGGCTTTCCAAGTACTAATCATATTATAATAACCAGAACAGTGTCTGGCATTACACTCAGCTCTACCACTGAGCATAAAATGTTTACAGTTCATCCTAGAATGAGTAGCATATATGAAAGACCACTGTGTACACTCTAAAAACAAAAGAGCAAAATTAACTCCAAAAAGAGTGTGCTGAGGGACCACTCCTAGTAAGAGTAAATTTCATCGAGACTAGAACCAAAATTCACTCCAAATAGAGTGATATTTCATTCCACGTATGTAAAGTATGCTCTCTTTGAGTGAACTGTCACTCTACTTAGGGTGATATTCACTCTTATTGAAATGTTCACTGGGCACACTCTTTTTGGGAGTGAATTTTGCTCTTTTGTTTTTAGACTATAGGCAAAAATACTGGAACACTTCAATATTGTTTTCCAGCGCTCAATTTTTGTCACCACTCATATCTTTTCACAACATCTACAGTTCTCTCTATACCATAAGTGCTGAAGTAACTTGTAATTTGGCTGTAAAACTTTTTTCTGGTTTCATTCTTAATTTAATTTGATTTCAATGTACTTCAAGCAAACAACAAAGACCAGAGAAAGCAATGGAAAGTGGGAAGGTGACAAGTTTTTTTCTTAGGGCTGTAAATCAGCAAATTTATCAGAATTAATCCTTTAATCATTTACAAGTCGTTAACTAAAAAGTAAAAACCAACACAAAACTAAGTTTTACTGAATACGAAAGTACAGTCATATGCCAAACTAGTTACCTATTCTACCTAATACTGTTAAACAGTTAAGGTCTCCACAAATTATTAGTCTATATTTGCAACCTTTTTAAAATCCATTGCAACTGCACGCTTCAGGAGTTTATTTTAAAAGTAACTGTGGATACTGCCTAGCCTGCTTGACTACTAACAATAGTTTTGTCCACACAGGCACTCTCTTTTAAATGCACAAAAGAATCTGCAAGGTTGTCAGTACACTATTCTCAACTGCTTAAACTGTTCAGTGTGTACATGTATTACAACATGAAACTATTAATTGCACAACAGTGGCAGTAAAAGCATTCCTACAAGGTAATTAGATTGAAACACAATTGAATAAATGTCAACCCTAAAAGGGGCAGATAAGGTCATCCCATTTTCATTTGTACACACTGGTATCATCATTCATATATGGCTATTATTTGTCATGTGATCATATTTCTGTGACTGAATTTTTTAAATTCAGCCATGACACCTCTTCTGTTTCTGTTCGATACGTAAATTTATGTTCTAAAACACAGCATGGTACTATTTTGGGAGATTGTAAAAGAGTTTAAGATTTACCGTACGCTGATCACTCAAACAAATGTTGCAGACAACCGCATATCTTTTAACACAAAAACCATTGTAAGTTTTGTTTCTTCAGAGACTGAATCTGGTTAAAATGGAGAGACAGACTCAAGATCTGGCTACAGAAGGCAAGTTGTCTTTCACCTTTGGATAATGGTGCTACAGTTAACATGCTAAAATTCTACATGAAGGTCTTCCACTATGGAATCATCCATGACCTTCATTATTTTCACAAATGTATGAAATTTACCTTGTGGTAAAAGGGGGGGGGGGGGGTTATTGGCAGCCTTAGAGACAAACATATTTTCAAAATACCAGAATGCAAAAATGCATTTAGGTCACAATGAACTTATTTCATCTACTGTAAAACAACAAAGGCTCTACAATGTTAATGTTCTGGTTCAATGTGCAGCATCCCCCTCTCATGTATGAGAAATTGCTATGATAAGTAAGTTGAAATATCATGTTAACTAGGTTTTCAGACTTTGACCTCTGGTGACCTGAAATGACCATTCACAGGCTCCCTGAAATCTTAAGATATATGTATCGCAAAAACTTTGAGAGTTTGACCTCTGGTGACCTTAGATGACCCTTTGACCTCAGCCAAAACCAATAGCATGCTTTCTCTTTATACTGCATCTACATGCCAATAATGAAGAGTATCAAAGCTTCCTACCTTGAGATATATCATCTGAACAAGATTTTAGAGTTTGACAAGCCTTGACCTCCACCTAAAACAATAGTACCCTTCCTCTTTATCAAATGCATCAACATACTGAGTACATAGAGTATCTATGCTTCCTACCTAGAGATATTGTATTGTCAAGATTTTCAGTATTTGACCTTTGGTAACTTAAGATGACCTTTGACTTCCACCAAAACAATATGTACTATCTTCCCAATATGGGGCATACACATAATAGGCATACCAACTGTCAGAGCTTCCCTGTTTGAGACATTACAATGTTATTGCGCTAAGCATCACAAACATACACACACACACATACATATATACAAATGCTATCATTCCTGCAAAGGCTCCTCTTTCATTGAAACCAATAATACAATCTTGACAAACTTCTAACCATCACCAATTTCCAAGTACTCAAGTCTGAGATGGGGGCACTACTTCTAGCTTCTGTGTATTCATGTCTGGATGTTCTGAAAGTTAAACACTTTAAACCTCAGCGATTTTTATCATAATGTTGCAAAACCTACCACAGTACTAGGCTACCAACCATATCATTGTTGTACATGTAGTTGACACAAGCAAGTAGGGTATCTTTTTTCCTTTCTATGTAGTACAGTCCCATAGCAGAATGATTTAAGTTAACTACATTGTATAATTTCCTTGAGATCTAACTGCTTCCTGGGTACCAGGTTCTTGCTTTGCAGCTGGATATTTTCACTAGCTACTTTATTGTTATTTAACTTTCACTTTAGTACCAAACTTTTCATACACAGCGGAAACCAGTGACCTGCACGCCATCTAGGTACTTGCTTGTTTGGCATTTGAAAAATACAAATTGGCACTTGCAGTTCTACAGTCTGTTGTATTTACACCCCTGATAGGCCTAAAACCACTAAAAACACCAGGTATTTGCAATTGCAGCATTTGTGCTACTCCCACATGTATCAAAACACACATGTAGTTGACTAAGTACTAGAGTGAGGTACCTATCAAAACAGTGTAAATGCATAAGGAAGGGATCTGCATAAAGAGGGGAGAAGGGATGGGGAAAGGGATGGTGGAATAATGTAACCAGCACCATACAGGGAATCACTTAAAACTCGGTATAATTTGATACCTTTGAGAAGAATTAAATGACCAGGGAGCTGCCACATTAGAGTGGTAGCTCCCTGGTAAGACCACCTGGTATCACTATTGTCCTACAGTCCCACAGTACCAGTAAGAACTAAGTCTACTGTATGTATGATTGTACTGCTAATCCCCACCACAATGCTTACTATTTACCTCACAGATACTGTAATATAATGTACTTAAAACCACAAACAGACACAAACAGCCACAAACAAGTTTCACTTACAACAAAGCTGGCTTTCACTGCTTTTCAATTTTTCAGGGGCAACTTTTCAACTTATCAATGAATAGCACAATCTATACCAGCACAGAATAACAGATCAAACAGTCCATCTAAACTTAATGCCTATACAGCTATATGGCTTATTTATCTAAGCCCTTGCTTTAAAGGTCTATAGACATGTAAATGTGATGCTTGCCTGTTTGGAGTAAAAAACCATTAAAAATGATAAAAATAACTGCAATTCCCATTAAAATCCATCAAATATTGACCGTTTTACAAGACAATTACTGTTTTTCACCTACATCATGAATAAACATGAACTACTTATGCAAATTTGTGACTACAGAGAGGGACCTGTCAACTGGGTGTAATGTTATCCTTTGATAGTTTAGCCTTCATTCCAAGGACAGCTTTAATTTTGGGATGCCCTGAGGGGTCAAGTTTTGAAGTAGCTATTTAGTTCTTTGAAAATATCCATCTTAAACATCAAACAAGAAACTAGCTATAAAGTAATTAACTGATAATTTATAAAGGAATAACAAAAGAAATGCAGACACTGTGCAACAGTCCACACCATATTTTTGCACAGCTAACGAACAATTCCCACAAATGGCAAAACTTTGAAGAGAAATATCTTGAGAACAGTAAAAGATATTCAAATAATTCCAACAGATTTTTGATCAGGGGATCTTAATCTAGCTTTGTTGAGTGGAACAACTGAATTTATTACAAGTCCACAGACCTTTAATTGTTGCAATTGCAGATTTTGTCACATGGTTTTGTGCCTTCTTTTTTGTATGTTTCCTTATGAATTTTTCAGTGTGACTGCATATCTTTATACACCACCTACTGAAAATTTCCCTGATTTCATCTACTTTATGCCAGTGCTTCAATATACATTAATTTAATAGCCCTCATGGAAAAGTGGACGGTCAACAGTTTTGTAGTCTGATTTACCTGGATTTATTTTCATAGTGTCCTCTTTAAATAGACAACATATATGTGCACCATAGACAAACATATCTAGAATTTAAGTTGCTGCTATGCAGGGCAAGCTATGGCAACAGACATTCAACGACTATATCTTCTTCTTAATACGAACTAGCCATATATACAACACACAGACTTGTCCCTGAAGTTTCACTTGCTGCAAAGAAGGCCTGTTCAAACATCTTGGTTTTAGTTGCATATATGTGCAAAGGCTTAAAACTTGGGGATAAACATCAAATCCTAGCCAGCTGTCTATATTGAAGATCATGTGTATGGATAGGTTGCCCTTCTTATACCCTATTAGGCAATAAAAAACAGGAAATCAGGTTGTAATAATATCTCATAATTTCAGCTCTAGTTGTCTTGTTTCTTTAATAGTTAAAGGGGCTCATTGAGTTGGTTCACAAAATTCATGATTTTTTTCACACCTGCTGAGATTTACTCACATCTTGATGGTAAATAATCAAACTAAGAGATTCTGTCCATCTGGCTCACAACTGAAATGGCAATGATAGGGTAATTAATGATTAAAATCATTTATTACAACTTTGTGACCAGACACATTTTACCATTATGTAGTAACCATATGCAATCCCTTTCCACAAAAACAATACAGTTTCTCACATTTTTAGACTCTGTAGGAAGTGAAATATGAGTAATGAGGCTAATTAGAAGCATTGTCATGCAATGATTTCCTTCAAACTCATCACAAAAATAATCGATGTTAACTCAGTGAGCCCCTTTAAAGGGAAAATGCAGTTGCCCCAATCAGAGTTAGTATACCCTATCACTCTAGTTCATGAATGGCCTATTTTTATCATGTGACAATAATTTTGTTTGTGAATTGTGAAATTCAAGGAGAATTTCTTCTTGCTTTACGTATTGTTTATAATAGTTATGTTTAAAATGTCTTCAGAGGTGCTTGTAATGCAACAATAGGAGATTTGCAAGAGTTTGCTGATTTTTCAAAGCAAATTTTGGGGCGAATGCCTATTACCTTTAAGTACCATTAACCCTGGCTTCAACAGACATTTTTCCACAGAGGAAATTACATAGAACTGGTTAGAAACTGAGCCGTAAAACCTCATCTAACTAACTACATAGAATTCTGTGATAAAGCTTTTCAATGGCATGTCACAGCCGCAAAAACAACGCACATCAAAAGTCTATCCCACAATCCTTTGTAAGTGCTATTTGGAAAGGGGTCTATGTACAGTAGTTGCCTGTATGTACAAGTTTGTCTGGTTTAGTCGCTTTCTCTGCACACACCTTGAACAGAGTCCCGAATGAATCAAATCACATGGCCCATTACATGAAAAGCATGAGTTTTTTCCACCTTCACGCACAATCAAACTTTTTTCAGGGGAGTAAAGAAAATTCTAAAAGCCCATCTAAACATCATTGTCATACAATTGTTCATGAACATTGCCACACATTTGTATGATCTTCACTCACAGATCCCCACTTGGAATAAGCAGCACCATGCACTACATACTACACATTGTCCATGCAGGATAAAATGTGTAGTCCTAAATTTCTCGGACATGAAATACTCTACATTGTTGAATTTTGGTGAATATCCCTATAATTGGGACTTTATTTGCAAAGACTTGATTTCTCTACTGGAAGCATGTCTAGACCTAATATTTAGCATGTAAAAACAACCAGCATATTAATAATGTGTAACACAAAATATGAGCCCTATTCAAATGGGCACCATACAAAATACTTCAGAAATAGTAGGTGATATGCAATTGTATTTAGCTGAAAAGTCTGTACATGTATTAAGGGGTGTTGTACATGTTTCTGCTCACCTATAAATTTTATTACAATTTAGCCAACTAGATTGCTAGAATCTGAACATTACAGTGTTATAGGCTTTATTAACCCATTTATTCCATTACAACCAAATAAAAATAACAGTCCAAAAACAGTCCCTAAACTTATTTCCAAATAATCACCCTTCATAATTAAGACTTGTGTGTTCAATTCAGAAAACTACACTTCAAGTACTTATAGACCCTTACATTCAATTCAAAATAACGACCATTAGAAATAAAGGCCACTGGTAATAATGGCCCATGTTTAATTTGGAATAATGGCCCTTCAGGTTATTGAGTCGACCCCATTATACCAATGTCCCTTTCAGTTTATTCTGAATATAATGATGACATACTCATACTGGAAAATGGATAACATGGTAATGATTATGTATGCATGGAACACTTCCACCCCTTTTACCTTTTTGGTTGGAAATGTAGGTTTGAAAAACTTGCATCAACGCAAGAGATTGATCCAGAACCTAACTGTTTCTTCTACATAGTGAATGCCAAATATAAGACATACCCCATAAGTATGTCTGAAGTGTTATGTTATAAATAACTCATATATCATAAAGGAAGTGCAAAGATCAAAATGTTGTCCCTTGTGGCAAACAGCTGTTCACTTTGCATAGCCAGTAATCACAAGCATAATGGGACTACAGTACTTCCAGTTACGGGTGCTGCAACATTTGCCCCAAACTTTGATGAAAGTTCACCCCAAAATAGCAAAAATGTCCCAAACTGGCAAACTTTCTCCCTAAATGGGGGGCTGCAGCCCCCCCTACTGTAGTAACCCTGCCTAGTATGCCTACACCAGTAATGATACTTTTGCTAACTTGCATAACAGCCTTACCAAATGATATTATTAAGAACACTATGTGAGGACCTTCACTGACAATATTAAATATACTTTCCAACTGACATAAAACAGACTGGCTATTGTCCTGTTCATTAAAGTTAGTTGACAGGTCACTATTTGACTATGACCTTTTTCCAACAGTTACATTATGAAAATTATGACAATTATTTTAAGTGAACTTTCAGTAGAAAAATTTAAAGCTTTCTTCTGAAGGATAACAGTCCATTAGTTCTACCAAATTCATAAACAAGTATACAGGGTACTCTATGTGTATGCACCTTACCTCATCTTGGTATACCTTTGCTCTGTGGATAAGCACTACTGGTATACACTTCTTATAAATTTATTAGTAACTTAACTGCTAACTACTTCATAATCATGCAAGACACTATTACCAACTTGTAAGATTAGAAACACTGACAATTGTTGTTATGATTTTTGTCTTAGGAAATCAAATCACGGCAGGTGCAACAAGGGGACACTGTAAGCTCAAACATTGAATACCTTAATGCAACATTAGTTAGCAGCAACACAAACACAGTTCATAAGCAATCCCAGTGCTGCTCGTCTGGGTACTGTATTGAGGTAACACATACATTACAAGGCCATCACACAGCCATGCTCACAATTGGCAGTGCAGGTACAGTATGTAAGAACACTTCTGTGAACAAAAAGGGTATTATAGGTTCCTTTATTTTTTGCTGGGGTTTGATAAATTGAAAAGAGGAGTTTCAAAAGAACAAAAACTGACATTTGAGGTCATCTTTTGGAACAGTAGACATAGATTTACCTCTATTTATAAATGAAACATGAACAGTGGAAAAACAACAATCCACACAATAACATTTATACACAATAACATTTTATAAACAGCAACAATGTGGTATGACAGGGTGACCGGACAATGGCAAAAATTGACATGAAAGATACTTGTTGTGTTAGGCTGTATCCTCTGACTAAAACATCTGACAAACTTGCAAAGTCTGAGAGGCATCCATGCTTGCTTTGTGGTTTTCTCCTTTGGACAGCGGAGGGGGGACATTTAATGTTTTTTTTGGGGGGGGGGGAGGAGAGAGATACTAGGTTAATCTTTTTCTCCCACAAGTATCAGTCATCTCACTAAGAAGGTGACATATGGGACATTTGAAAATGGAAATTTAGGATTTCAGCAGACTGCATGTACAGTATACAAAGACTTGTTTTCCATGAAAACATTTTCTTGTTTGAGTTGCATCTTACTCAGTCCTTCAATGGCCCATACCATCCATCCTTCCCATTCTGTCCAGGGCTGCTTACTGCAAGTTACAGCATCATGAAGACAATCAGCAGTTATTTTTTCATGAGAAGCTTTAAGGGCAGATTTTTATAAATCCCACCTGTACTGTGAGCAATCACAAACTTTAAAAAAATTTCATATATTTTGGTAAAGTAAGAATTTTGTGTGTGCTTAAAATTGAAAAAAAAAATATCTACATTCAAAAAAATTACACATATGTGTAATAATCCAGTGTAGCACACATGTACCACCTAGTCATAACCTAATGTTAAGTGACTTCACTGGAGCAATGTGAAACAATTTGTACTATCTTTTAATAGTTAAAGGCTCTCTAACTACCTTACCTAGACAGATAAAATTCTTCCTAAATTAAAGTTTTCTGTGCACCTACTCCAATTTAAATAAACAATATCTGTCTAGTACACCTCCAAGACAGAGGTACAATACCTATCCTAACTTGACACAGTGACTATGGGTGAGCTTGTCTGGGAACACAACTGACTATACAAGTCATCGTTGACCAACCAGAGTGAAGCTATAGGCCTATTGTTTGAATGAATGTCAATCAAAGTATAGTCATCAACTGTATTTAGAACTCTAGGTCTATTCCTAAATATGTTTGGGTACGAAGTTGAGCACTAGCTACTCCCTGGTTTAAGGAGATGCCATATCCCCTTTAAATAATCCCCTGACAACACTTAAGCAACTGGCACAGGCTCCTATATGAAAATGTCTTTCTGGTGACCTCTTGAACTCTGCTTGATATTGGGGTCCTGATGTGGCTAATTGAATAGTGGGCCAGAAAGGACACTACATGGAAATTGTATGTTCGCCCATATCATGGGCCTTACACAATACTAAAAGAAAACAAATTTGCACAAGTATTAAATCAACTACTATACTCATACTGCAATACACTGTAACATCTGCATTAACACATTTTTTAGAATCTGGAGGAGGGCAATGATACAAATTTTGGAAGGGGGATGGGGCAAGCAATGGATCAATGCTGGCCTTCAATTCTTGACTCCTTAAAAAGTAATGCTAAATCTCTTGACTCCCATTAATGTCAGAAGTCTTCTAAGAGCAGTTCTTGTAAGCCTTCACCATTTCAAAAGCACTATATTTAATATTTCATTTGCTTGTTGTCATACATTTGATTCAAAAGGGGAAGACTGAACCAAATGAAAACTTGTACGTTTGTGAAAAAGCCAAAAAACAGGGTTCTCATACTCCTTATCAACAATTAGAGTTGATGTTTATTGAATGTGGGTATTCACAACAGAAGTATGATGAAAATGACAAGGAGACAAAATACGAATCACAAAACAGAAAACTAACTTTTCATGTATTCTCAGGAATGAAGGGGCTTCACCCTATGTAGCTCTCAACAGACAGTATTTAAAAACCAGTGGTAAGTGAAAGATGTTATCTAGCATACTTCAATGATCCTATACTGTACAATGTTGGCATGTTTTAAATAACAAGACAAAATGAAACAAATTGTTCCTCCAAATCACAAGTCACTTTCTTTGTGTCAATTTTGTTACTTGACTGTTAATGACAGTAGCATTTTCTGCATGCACAGCATTGTTTTGGTCTCCAACAATCTTATAGAAGTACAGTACGTTCTATTTACATCATCTTCTGAACTGTAGTGTAGAAAAATTGTACACAACAACTGCACATGAACTTTGCACCAGTATGAGTCAGTGTTTGAATCCTGTGGACCTAGACTGATTGCAGTGATAAATCAATACAAACAACACCTAGATGATATATTAATGGGCCAAACAAATAATAAACAATAAACGCTGACAATGACAAAACAAATTGTATGGAAAGTTAGCATAGACAGCAGCATAGCCTGTTTCAACTGATGTTACACCCTTTCTTGGATACCCCAGTGGTCTGTGACTTAGCTACAGTATTAATTAATCTACAGTAGTCCTTTAGTATTGTACACAGATGCAGAGAACATAATTGCATGTATGGTCTCTCAGTCTCAAATGACTTGCACATCTACACCCTTGCAATTAAAATGTATACAATTTATATTTCAGTCGCATTCACACTGTCACAAACACCACTTTAAACTTATTCAATGTAAAATACCATCTGGTACAAAAGCAACCTTACTTCCAGTACACAATGCTGCACTTTAAGAACGGCAGCAACATTATGCAAAATTTTGCAAGCTATCAAATTACTTTCTAAAAGTGAAAGTTCCCTATTCTTTTTCATCCTACACTAATCACTGATTTATTTACATCTTCCTGTTTGTACATATTTGCCGATTCTACAATTCCTAACTGTATGTTCAATTTATAACTTACTGTCCTTCCATTGAAAAAGATCTGTCCTACTTGGATCAATGCATAAACCAGAACACTACAGAAGTTTTAACTTACAGTGCAACATACTGCCTGACTTTCTTTATTGTGTATTACAGTATATTAAGACAGAAGTATTACAATGTGAAACTTTATTTCCTTGTTTGTCCTACCCTCTCACTTGAGAGTGTTGTCTAAAAATAACAAAGCCAAGTATTTTCCATCATGGAGTGTGACAACCTTCACACCAGTTCATAAACATCTCTACATCTTCCAAGTATTTATTAAAGTACCAACAACTAGTATTGGTATATACTGGTATATAGATTATAGTTTGGGCTAAAACTATAACCGTTTGAGGTATTAAGCAAGAACGATAAAAATTAAACAGCTTCAAAAACATGTTTTACAGTTCTTACAAAAACATCTAGACACTAATTGAAACTGAACTGTCTTTTGATTATGATGGAATAGCAATAAGGAAATAACAAGTATTGTTTGCAAGGTATACTGTACAACAAACTCAAATTTTTTTAATTTCATTTTCAGCAATGACTTGGATGATTTCAGAAAGATACCTTTAAAAAACAAGAACTTTCAGACAATTCTCTTCTCATAAGTGACTGGCAAAACTAAAATACAATACTTTACATTGCACAATACTTGAGATTTAGAGTTCTATTGCATAATATTTGAGATCTGGGGTCCAATCGGAGAATATTTGGGGTCCTACAATATAACAGAACACTGAAGGATGTGACCTCTATTAATACAGAATGCTTGAGACTCCTTGAGCTTTCACTACAGATCAGCTCAAACACGAGATTTTACTACATCTTACTTGAGATATGGGGTTCTAGAAAACAAGTTGGTTTGGGTAATTATCTTGTTTTTAAATATAAAGTAACCACCAATTTTAACAAACCCTGAACTAAACCTAGCCACATACTAAACAACTTTTGCAGCATTCATTTCAAATACAGTTCGTCACAATCCGGCTCTACAACTGTCACTGGTAGTTTTAGGACAGGTTTGAGCAAGTTTTAATTGACATTACCTTCTGTTGGCAACAACAAATAGTTTCCCAATTGCAGTATGCGACAGTCATTGTCAACCATATACCATAGTGCAACCTCTTTGAAACGGGCTAGCCAGTCACATATTTTGCATCATCAATAGTGCAAATGGCAGTTTTGCATCTAGAAAAGTGGTTCAAAGCAGTCAAGTTGAGTTGGGTCATGCAAAGTTATGTAACCTAATTTGCTACTAGCTTAATTCCATTACAAATGTCAAAATTTTGACTTTGAATGATTTTAATCAAATGTTCTGGATAACAGTATTCAAATCCATAAATAAAAGTAAGTTCTGGTACAATATAGGGCCAATTTGCAGCTTCAGACACTTTTCAATAGTCAATTTTCACTTAATAAGACCTACATAAACCCTGACTTTTTCTTGCAAGTTTTCATATCTAAGATGTCATTCCTGAGGACAGATTGAGCTGCAGCTCCAAGGAAAAGAAAACTCTTTTCCTAACTTTACCTCCATGATACATCAGTACCTGTATGTTGATATTCTGTCCAGTAGATATAACGTAAATCCCCCTTGTACTATAAACTCTTAAAAAACATCCCTACCCACTTCACACAGAAAGGCCAAAATACCACTTTACTGCTTCTAACCCTTCAGATAATTTTCAAATTATACTCATAAGAAAGAAATTACACAAGACTTTCTTTTTTGCAAAAAGAAAGCCCAAAGGCTTAGTGGTTCCTTGCCATTAAAAATGTTGGGATTTTCTTGGAAATTCTTGGAAAATTTTGCTTTGCTCTCATGACCCAGATGACCATTGACCTCCCCAAAACAAAACAGTTCTTCCTTCAACCATAAAGCATCCATGTACCATGTATGAAATCTATCCAAGCTTCCTACATTGAGAAATCATGTAAAGGTCCTCAGACTTTGACCCCAGATGACCTTTGACCTCAACTAAAGACAACATGGTTCTTCATCTCACCATAAGGCTTGCACATACCAATTATGAAATCTATCCAAGCTTCCTACCTTGAGATATCTTGTTAACAAGGTTTTCAGTGTTTCACTCCCCATGACCCCAGATGACCTTTGACCTCCACCAGAAACAATAGGGTTCATCTTCTCACCATAACACATCCACATACTACATAAGCTTCCTACCTTGAGATATCGTATTTACAAGGTTTTCGGCTTTTGACCTCTGGTGACCTCAAATGGCCTTTGACGGCCACCAAAAACAATAGGGTTCTCCCTCTCAACATAAAATATGTATTTCCCAAACATGAAAAGTGTCAGTCATTTCTACCTTAACATATCTGTTACAAGCCATTTTCAAAGTTTTCACAATTTAACCTCCAGTAACATCAAATGACCTTTCACTGCCACCAAAAGCAATAGGGTGCTTCTTCTCAACATTACAAATCTATATAACAAATATGAAAAGTGTCAGTCATTGCTACCTTGAGATATTGTGTTTACAAGCTAAGCATCACACACACACACACACATATACATACAGACATGTGACATCACCATTGCATAGATCCCTTGCCTGTCTTCTGCAAGGAATCAAACACACGAGAGGAATGATCATTTTTCCAACTGCAAGAGAAACTGGAATTTTTCCAAAATGTTGTAATTTTGAAGGTTGATTTATCTTTCTCGAGTAGTATGGTAATCCCAATACCTTAAAACTGCTGTACACCTCTCTCTCTGTCTGGTGTCATTAGACACATACAGTATGTACACCAGTAATACTTCACTACAACAAGGGTTGCACATGTACCTTAATGTCATGTCTGACATTTACAAACAATGGACACATGCATGTTCAGTTGGGGCTGCTGTATTGAAGATAACAAATTCATAGACCCACTTCCCTGCACAAGTTTCCTTCCAAGCTTCTTGGTCTGAGAATGGTTCTAAGCCCAGAGCAAGGCACTATTTAAAGTTATTTGACACTTGCAGACAGCAGCAAGTTTTATCTGATTAGGGACTTGCTGCTATTTGACACCTTGATCTGATTCAAAGAACTGAACATTTGACTTTAAAGCTGGTTTCTGTGACAGGTACTGGAGAATGTAATTTAAATGGATAGGTACACCCGCTACAAGTCAGCTGGCTGCTTGCTAATATTGTCCATCAGACATGACATGTTTGCATTATTATGTACAGGTCTCATTATACTTATGGAATACGTGTTTGGATAACCAGCAAAAGCTTCTATTCCCAGTTTTACTGTGTGTTTTACAAGCACATGTTGTAAATACTGATCAATACTGGATACTACTGACAAGAACAGAGACATGAAATCTACAAAATAGACTCAAAGAAATGATCTCCTATCCAATCCATCCTAATGGATGATAACATAGCTGATTAAATAAATGATCCTTGCACTCTCTATTTAGAGTATTATGCCTCCATACCTGGCCACCTTTAAATTATGTACCTAAAGTAGGGTTGTTGCGATGTGAAATTTTTGTTATTGATATCGCGAAAAATTTTCCTTCAATACCCAAACCATATCACGACATCGCCAGATCCCATTTGTCTTTTTATACGGCACCACCGTAAAAATAAAGGTACGTGGCACTGGCCATCCCCAATGCCGATGTTATTTCTGAAAAAGACTGCTATACTGTAGCAATGAGCATACGAAATTGGAATGAAAACAATCTCCAGTAGTTTTACAACTAGGACTAGCGTGGGATATTGCAGGTTTATAAACTGAATCTTCTTTGCTAATTTCACTCAGTCCTTTGTGCGTCATAAAGTAAAACAACTTTGTGTCAAACATTGAGGCCGCTCATCAAGTTGGTAAGGATGTTGCGTGCATGGGGAGGTTTTCATGATAACGTTTGGGCAATTTCATAAACGATATCGGGAGCAAAATTACATATTGATATTTATGGCCAATATCGTCATTTTGTAACAACCCTTACTTAAAGTCCCAGAATGCCGTTCACTCACAACATTTACCCTTTCCTTAAATAGAAAAGTTCCAGAAATCAAAACTGCACAGTGCAATTTTTGAGGTACAAATTTTGGTCACAGATGTCATTAGCCAACTAGAACTGAATATGTTGACAGCACTGTGCTTAATAAAGCAAACAGTTGCAAATCTTCTTTCATTTGCCTTACAAGTACATATAAAGATGTTTTTGAACATAACTTTTACAAACAAAAGGCAAATCAAAGGTGCATTTTTCATGAATTTAACAATTCAGTATTAACAAAAATATTGTTACATAAAATAACCAGAAAACCCAAAGGCTTAGTGATTCCTTGCCATAGAAAATGTTGGGATTTTCTTGGGAATTCTTGGGAAATTTTGCTTTTCGACCTCTAATGACCCCAGATGACCTCTGACCTCCCCAAAACAGAAAACTTTCTTCCTTCAACCTTAAAGCATCTATGTACCAAGTATGAAATCTATCCAAGCTTCCTAGAACCGACTGCATGGTCGTGGTTAGAGCATCTGACTTGCAGCCGTAAGGTCTAGAGTTTGAATCCTGGCTGGGTCATACCGAAGACTTAAACCAGAATGCAAATATGCATTGAGGTTTCGATCACGTATTTATGTTTTATTCCAAATTATGCTATGTTATCCGATTTCTTTCAGTCACTGGTGAAATATGCTATCTTAAGGTGTTGGAAAAATACAGTTTTGTGTTGATATTTGAGCTTGGGAATTCTTGCAGGGGTGTGAGTGGGGTCCTTCAAAAAAAGAGGAAAAAAGCTGAAGCTCATCTGCTGCAAGCATAGCTTGCACAAGCCCCTACCCCAGGTCCAGGGCAGGGGCCCATGGGCAGGTACACAGGAACATATCACAATTGAATAATATTTAAAATATGGAACAATACAGGTAATATTCTATGAAAATTTACTCTATTTCTGTTGTAATTGTAAAAGGAATAGATGATAAATTTTAGACAAAAATAATACCAAATGATCAGACTTACTTTGTAATATGAGCCATATGAGAACAAGTTACTGTATATTCCTAAGTTAAGTATTACAGTGATAAGCAACCCAAGACTATCAATGAATTTTTAGGATCAAGACACAGCATTTTAACTTATCTGTTCATTTATAAAATGGCCCAAAATGACCCCAGATGACCTTTGACTCCAAATCCGAGAACACCTCAGATAACCTACTATATACATTCATCATTGTGTCAAAGTTTCAGTAACACTGGTCCAAGTATGTGTCTATGGAATATGTCTTGATTTGTTGTATGCTTCATCGTAACAGTGTTGTACATGGCCAACATTGCCAAAAGCTGTTAAAATAATTAAATAAACTTAGACAGGAAATGATGTCATCCTAGCGAAAAAAAATACTAACCTTGCATTACACAACTTTTGAGAACAAATACAACAATTTAAGCAAATTGCAACAAGTACCACTGAAGTATTTTAACAGGCCATGTAGCTCTTTGAAGAGACCTATAGGCCTAACTCATACAATATGTAGAGTTGCATGTGTAGGATAGGTTGTAATGTGTACACACATGTGACACGTTAGGCAATAGCAAACATGCCACGCCTCTCTGAAGAAAAAAATGCCCCGTATAAGAAAACCTTTCCATTGAAACTGGCAAATAAACTTCAAATTTTTCTTTGAGGATCTTTTGCACATGTCATGTACATGTATGGGGGTTCTCGACCAAATGTGGCATTCTGGATTCTTTAGACGCTCGATCACGATAAGATTATTGAGACACATTGTCTACAGCATACAATGTATACAGAAAGCTGTAGCCTGCTTGAGAGATCTGGAGCAAACATTTTACAATAGTAGACCTATTCACAGCTTCCAAAAGCTCTCATGGCTAGATTTTTTTGAGCATGAGGTAGCTTTCCCTGAAAGATATTTACTTAACACAGGCAATCGTTAATGTCGAACCATGTAATAAGCTGACACTGACAGCTAGCTAGCTGAACTTACGTATGTGCACTTTGCATGCAATATTACTGTATAATACTGTACAATGAACAGTACGAAAGACCTCCATTATGATGTCACTTCCATTGCGCGGAAGGCACGAGAGTAAAGGTCGCGGAAAGCTTTAATTTTAATACTGTCGTTCTTGTGTTTAACATAATTTGTAACAATCTAAAAGCAGAAAGGTGAACCATTTCTGTCGGAATTTTCAAAAGACAGAAAAAGAAAACGGGATAGGAAATGAAAAAAAAGCGGTTTTCTGCTAAAAGGCGGAGATATCACACCCCTGTTCTCCGGAAATTTTGCGTTTTGACCTTTGGGGACCCCAGATGATGATCTCTTAAATTCTTGGGAAATTTTGCTTTTTGACCTGCAGTGACCTCAGGTAAAGATCTTTGGAATTTTGGGAAATTTTACTTTCTGACCTCAGGTGACCGCAGGTAAAAATCTTGGGAACTCTTGGGTAATCTTACTTTTTGACCTCTGGTGACCCCAGATAAAGATCATGGTTTTCAGCATCTGACCCTTGGTGACCCCAGATGACCTTTAACCTACACCAAAAACAGTAGGGTTCTTTCCCTTACCATAACACATCTATATACTAAGAATGAAATCTACCCAAGCTTCCTACTTCAAGATATCATGTTAACAAGGTTTTCAGAGTTTGACTCCAGTAACCCCAGATGACCTTTGACCCCCACAAAAAACAATAGGATTCTTCCTCTCACCATAACGCATCTATATACTATGTATGGAATCAATCCAAGCTTCCTAACTTGAGATATCACGTTAACAACATTTATGGAGTTTGACCCCAGGTGACCCCAGATGACCTGTGACCACACCAAATACAAAAGGGTTCTTC
>WURT03576643.1:8150-20788 GCA_009936505.3 Holothuria glaberrima
TCTGTCTGTCTGTCTGTCTGTCTGTCTGTTAGTCTGTGTTTATGAAAGCATTTCTCAGGTCCGTACAAAGACATTCGAGAGACTGAGATTCGTGACTTTCAAGATAAATCAAACCGAGATTCTACTTAAGTTGAACCTTTCGCAACAAAACATTTACAGTTACGCCCTTATCAAACTGCGTTTTAAGTGTGCAAGCCTTTTCGCAATTACGAATGCTGCCAGGAATTGTGGGATGCGAGGAAGATAAACCACAATCACCATACAAAGTATGCGAAATACACGTAATTTGGGACAGATTATAGGACAATTTTGAAGGTCAAGAATCACAGGTAAGAACACTTCTTACACTCCTAGCCAATCAAAATTTGGATGATATGAATATCAAACCCTGTTTCCTTGGCTCGTGTTGTAGGTACCGTAGTGAGTTTGTTTATCCCCAGTCTTTCAAGATGTGGGAATACTCAGTCGAAGTTGCGAAAAGGCTTATTATTCACTTTAGAGTTTTCGATCCAGTGAATGACAGAATTGAACAACTAGTGCTTATCTTGCCTGGCAACTTGGTGGATAGGGTGGACAATGACTTCTAAGGTAAATCAAGCCGAGATACCACTGAAGTTGGACCTTCGCAATAAAGCATTTACATTTTACAGTTACGCCCTTATCACCTGCATTGCAACCTCGTGTCTGGCAACTTATCCACCCCACTGGGACAATTTCCTCCGTAAAATTTTCTTTACAATCCTTAGACGACTACTTCCTGGGCAATACCTACCCTAACCTTCGTAGCAGGTGTCGAATATGTGGTTTCTTTTCACATACATATTTTAACATACATTCTCTTACAAGTGTAGGCAGTAAAGGTGCGGGAGTAAAACACGTCAACCGATAGGAGGAGGGGTTGGAAGATTTCTCACCCAACCAATCTCAAACTCCACCTTGGAAAATTTTTACCCCGACAATTTTTATCAACCATTACAATTCCCCCAAACAATCGCCCACCAGATATTTCGAAATTGCCTGCAGTGCAGCAATATCCGGATGGGTATTGTCTTGAGGGTGCGGAGAACAATCCGAGGGAAAGGAGTTCGGGGAATCACCCATTGTCCATTAACGTTTCTTTGCTTATACAACTAATTTCACTCAGCGGGCAAATCAAGACCCTCTGGGCCCATGACAAGGAGCAGTGAGGGGGACTAAAACCAATTGTATTACATAAGTCCTTTTCGGCCATCCGCGCCGGACCCAAAACCCCAAATAGTCTTTTTGTTGATCTAGGTCGGGGCCCCTCAACATTCGGGGCCCTAGACATTGCCCACCCTGTCCACCAGCTTGCGTCCCCCTGACAGCATTGTTTCGAGTTTATTTTTCTCAATAATGGAACATGTATTGTATACCTGTTATCGGAACATGCAACAGTTCGCTGATTCGACGACCCCAGGAGGGTAATTTTTCCCAGGACGAATGAGTGTAACTATTAGAGTAGAGCTGACCCTAAAACTAACCCTGTAGTTAACATGAAACTTCGTTCGCTTTACGTGTTTTCCGTGAAAATAGGATAAGGAAAGTTGGCGGCAGGAGTTATATTGCCATAGGCAGTGCTTCTTCTGTTTAATCAAAATACATGCAAAACGTACAATCATACAAGGTATTGACTACATTACACTGTAAAAAATGTAACTCATGATTTTGTGCAATTACTGAACACAATGAAGAAACATACATAGCTCTTTGTTTGTTAACTTTTTGAAAGCACTTTTTTGTTTTCTGTTGTATTTCTTTATACTTTGTTCTGTTGTTGCATACAGCCTTTTTTACAGTGTTCGTAGCCGAACATTGCTGAACGGAGAGCTGGGAATATTTGTACCCAAGTGGCTATCCTGGTTGTTATGCAAGAAAGTCTCGGATGACTGTGAGGGATTATGTGTAGACTCTTAACATGAATAGAAATGGAACTACCTTTGCTGCCATATTCAAACGAATATTTACGTTCAAAGCAAGTTTATCTACTTTGCGAGAAACCATGTAGACCTATATGAAAGACATTTCTAAATGTTTTCAGAGCGAACTGAAATTTCTTCAAATGATAGGAAAATGGAAGAACGCCCTATATTGTTATTTTTTCTGGAGGCAGACATTTCAACTTTTGTGTGGTAGTCTAACTTTAGAGTCAAGTTAATTGCAAGCTCGACTGAAGCAGGGAGTTTGCAACTCCCTGACTGAAGACTTACACCCGATTAATGTCACATCGTTTGATCTTTGTAGATGTATTATTGACGGAAGCATTTTTTGTTCTCAACTCTCGCGTCTGCGTCTCCGTGCCTCCCCAAGGGGCGTTATTCAGAGTTCGAGACTGCTTTTAAAGTGGGACTCGTGTTTCGTTTCGGGTTCTTAGAAATAACTGAAAGTAGAATGTCTGGATGTAGAAATCACTTTTGTAATTAAATTTAAGGTACCCTACGACATGGTGCACATGTATGAATTTGCTTACCAGGAGTTGAATTGCACCTATATGTAAGAACACGACAGCACTCTATACGCCTTGACTGGAAAGCACCGCAATAGTCTGGGAGGTGCAAGGACGGTGCAGGCCTTCATTTTCTGTTGTTCTTTTCCCGAGATCAGGAAGATTGCACCCTGCAATGAACAAACATTCACACACACTATCGAGAAGTAAAAGGTGTATGCCTACTTACACGTGAAGTATGGATCCCTGAGTAATTGTATAGCTTGGGGATGAAATTTACAACAGGGTACGTGCAAGCGCATGCATGGGAGGGGAATTATATATACCCCATTCAGAATTCAGATGAGTCCCGGGAAAAAAAGTCCTCATTCGTGAGTCTCCCCCTCATTTCGATTATGGTAAATGATATCTTTCTTATTACTGATATATAAGCACAAAAGAGATTAGGCTGACATTGCGGTGCTTTAAAAGAAAAGGGGCTAGTCTGAGTCAAACAAAGTTTGCGCATGACAGAGTACATACCCACCGAAAAGAAGACGCAAACAACGGACAAAAGAAACAAAAGAAAAAAAAACCTAACAAAGTCAAGTAAGTTTCTTTGATTGGTTAAAAAACTTAACTGTTTGCTTTAATTTCAACAGGGATTACATAACCTGCGTTACGGAAGAAATAAAGAAACCCGAAAGGTTAGTGACGTCATAATTACGTTGCAAAATACATCTTAACTAATTATTTAGGTAAGGGGAAGGAGTGCCTACGAAACTTGCAGACATCAGCTTTTATCCTTTCGTACCATCTGAATTAGAAACAATGTGATTCAGGCTGGAGCTATCATGTTTGACCATGAAATTGTAAGATAGGTTAATAACCTGATTTACGAAGAGAATGCAGCTTCTGGGGTCAATGAAGTCTTTACACCTTGAAATATTAAAGGAAAATGGCGTATAATGAATATTGACACATTGTATAATTATTATGACATTAAATATTGGTATGTTTTAGTCACTTCCACTATTCTATCCTTTTTTAGAACTGTGCTTGCTATGGTGGTTTCGTTAACGTTTGTAATTATCGTTTACCTTCTTGCAAACGTCGCTTATCTGACGGCTCTCACCCCTGAGGAAATCTTGTCTTCTGATGCTGTTGCTGCTGTAAGTAGTTTCCGGTAATTTACATTTTTTTGCTGATCCGCGGTGACCGAGAAGAAATTTATCTTTAAAAGAGCTTTTTGAAATTTTGGTCGCGTTTTAAAAATCCATTATATCATAAATACACAGATAAGTATTTCTACACAGAAGACCTACATATAGTAGGCTACCCTCCCTAAATCAGTATTTGAAATCAATTATAGCCCTTCGTACCTGCTTTCCCCGAACCGAGATGCTCCGGGTCACTAGTGAACTTGGACTTTTGCAAATCCATGGTAGCTTCTTATCGTGATGTCGTCAAAGACTCAGGTAAGTGTACTTACCATTGTGTAGTGCAAGCCAGCCTTCGATGATATACGCCTATTAAATTGTTCATAGTTTAGGGCCCTCGAAAAGAGACGGGGAGCCATGGGGAATCAACAAAATTTTCAATTGGAAGATTTTTTTGGTTAAAACGTCCAAAATTATCCTAACAAATGTCAAAACTCGGGACTCGAACTGCTCAGCCCTCCCCTTCTTTCAAACCTTCGAACAGCACCGTGTTCGTGTTAAAGTCTTACGCAAATTATCACTCTACTGAAAAGGAAATGATGTTATCATTTATAAAATCCCCACGGGGCACAGGGCTATGGTTGAAGAACTTTTACTTCGACAATATCTCTGCCCAAATATTCATACGTCCCCTCGGTTTTTACGGGTTCCCATTTCTCGCGGACTCATGCGTTCACATTTGTCATCACAGACCTCAACGCCCTCTTACATCTGCCCCCAAAATTGACAAAAGCCAGTTCTACAACTGGAATTCACAATTACAAGTGTATTTGTTTCCAATTTGCATGTTAGCCTGGGTAGCTGTCCATAGTGTACCTTTGGCCAATACATTTATTTCTTTTATGCTGGAGAAGCGTAGAATAGTACCGATAGCGTTCGCTATGCGGTTTTCCGACCTTCTTGTGCCTTATCACATTTGGCATAAATGGGACGTTACTGCTTAAAAATCATATCATATAGACGGTAACGAGGAAACATGTCAAGGTTAGCATTGTCTAGCTCTAAAAGCCAAATTGTTATTTTCGACAATTCTTGTTAATCATCGACGAGGAAAAAACAGCATTAAGAACAGTAGGGAATAAAACGTGATGAATTCTGTATAAAAAATTCTAGACTTGAAAAGATCCCAGTACATACATGGATTTTGTTGTACTAAAATCGATTCATCGTGTTTTTTTGCACAAAGATATACAGGACTGGAGTGACTATTTTATTTTTCTTCTGTAATAAAAAAGAAACCGCGATAAACTTTGTCAGCCTCAGTTTTAAGGACAAAAATATTCTCTTCCACTACTATCGATGAGAAAAAAGTTAATGCAAAAATTGTGCATGCGTATAATGCATGGTAAGTACCACAAAGTTGCTGCTATGGTGTTAGGTATAGCCTGAGACGATGTTACTGATACTTACACTGAATATATACCGCTAATCGGTCCAACAGACAGTACTCCTCAGTACTCAATACTACAGAAGGTCTCTGTCGTTGGTACAGCAAAAGTGCAGGTATTCCCGACGTGTATCGCAACTCTGTTAACAGGTGATATCAAGTTCGCTTAACAGCTTAATGTTGATAAGGCTTGGCACTTCAGTAATTCAGTAGCAATGCAGGACAAGTCGGTTTATCCTTGGTTTCAAGATATGATGACGAAGCCAAACATATATGTGGTTAACACACTTACATTAGACATGATTTATCCCCACCATTTTTAAGACTTATTTATAACTAACAGTTAGTATTATATTTGCTAAAAATCAACTCTGTAGATAAATTAACATTAAAAAACACAATGAAAGGTTAAGGTCGGATTAGGGCTGGTGAAAATATCGATGATATTCTACTGTAAATATGCCTTGCAGCAATATTCCTTAAAATCTACTTAAATATGGCCAGTTTCAAACAACAAGGTATTTAATATTCTGTGGGTTTGTAATTTGAACGTATCATCCGGTTCAAGCCATGTTCGCCCACTTTGAAGTACACGGCTGGGAGATATTCTCTCACGTGTTTCACGGTCGTGGTGTAGACTGTGTTGTGAGATGGGTGCACAAGAAAGAAGTATTTTGAAACGTTTCATCTGAATATTCGACGGGTAACCAGCCCGATGGAATATCATCACCTTTCACCAAGTTAATTGCTTATAATAATTTTACATAATGTACATTTGTATATAAATGACTGTCGGTTCCCGCATCCCCACTGTGTCGAAATCTTTGCTTTTGTCATGTGTGATCCAAAAAAATTCTCAGAAGTAAGGTTGAACCTACAGCCAACAAACTAAAATTTGTCATCTTAGTCTCTGAGCCACACCCCTTCCTCCTCTAACGTTTCACTGGCTACAGCGCCTCTGCTTTACAGGCGTCACGAAAGTGGGCTGTCAGGACCATACTTGGACAACGACATTATCTGCAAAACATTTGCTAGGCATTGAAACCCTCTGAAAAAATGTTTGGGCAATGTACCCTCTCCCAACCCCCCCCCCTCCAATCCCTTTCTTCGTAGACTTCCGATTTTACTAGTGGCTAAATTTAATTCAAGGTTATGGAGTATATAAACGGCTGAACGGTAGCGTACAGTATGTTGTAATCGGTAAGATATTTTCGTCAGCATAGGTTTACGTCCTCGATCTATGCGATAGCCCTTCATAAGGTGGTTCTTGCAGCAATTTAGTCGCCAGCAAAATATTCTGATATAGGCTATAGGCTCACCAAATGGGACTACAAAAATCTTAGGTCCTTGCTTTCTCTTTCTCTGCAAGAATTGGGCTCACTATATGAGATAGTTAAAACCATTGTCGTTAGAGACTTGTTAACGTTTTCTTATGGTACTTGACATAAAAGTTGTTCGTGGCAATGGTGGTGGTGCCGGGGAGGGTTGGGGAAGGGGAGGATTGGACGGGAAGGAAAGCATGGCTGAAGAGAATTCTTACTTTTCAATGGGATCGGTCTCATTACATCAGTTTTTCTCATCTTGTTTATTTTCATATGGGCAGTAATATGTACGAAATGGTTACATGGTTTTTACAAAAGTAATGAACAGATAAAATACAATATACATTCAACACTAACATCGCAAGTGTTTTGAATTAAAATATACAGGCAACACATTGTCGAATAAAGTAGGCGTCAGTAGACAAGTGAGAAGTATTTCTTCATTTCTTCAAATTTTTTCCTCTTTCGTTTTGAAGTTTTGGCTTTGAGGCAATGTACTCTTCTACCCTTAGTATAAACTGCATTTTACGGAAGAACTGGTTACAGTTAGGCTTAGAATTATCAAACTTACATGAAAAAATATGATGCTTACAATTAAAAATTGAAAAAGTTCATTGGGTGGAAGTTAAAGGAGTTAACGCCAAAGAAGAAATCCCTTTTAGATAAAACAAACCGCTTACCAAAAAAAAAAAAGAAAAAAAAAAAAAAAAAAGAAAACAATGGTCAGTGTCTAAAAGGAAACTGGCTGTATGTGACATTCCCAAAACAAGAGTTCAATATCTTCTCCTTCTTCAAAGTGGCAAAAGGTGCAAAGAGGGGTATCAGACTGATACCCCTCATTACATCAGTTTGACACTATCTCACACGCAGTGTAAGATCCGAAAAGGTTCGAATAGAAGCATCCAAGATTCTTCAAGCTTGTTAAGCTTGTTTCTGTTTCTTTTCGTGTAGACGTTTGCTGTACGTGTATTGAAGCAATGGTCTTGGACGATTTGGATTTTCGTAGCGATGTCAGCCGCTGGGAATCTCAACGGTCTAGCATTCACCCGATGCCGCATGTACTTTGTAGCAGCACGGGAAGGGTACCTACCGGAAATAATGTCCATGATTCATGTGAAATGGCGTACACCACTTCCGGCTATGGCAGTTTCGGTAAAATTCATTCATTGCTGATTCTGTTACATTTAGGCAAACTTTATTCTCAAAGGAAGAGACAAATAAGAAAATGCCATAAAACCAAAAGAAGTCTCGTTTTATTGGTGTAGAGAGCATCTAAATGACATAATGTGTTTAAAGGATCTATGGTATCCCAAAAACATATTTAGCAATAACCCTACAATTCTAAATACAGTTGGTGACGTCACTCTGATTGACAAAAATTCAATAAATAGCATTACTCTGTTTGGTCTGTCACTGATGACGTGTACCGATAGTGTACCCAGACAGCCTACCCTCAGCTTGTGTGCATATGGCCCTGAACAATTAAAAGGCGGTACAGGCTGTTGTTGGTTTGTCTGTATGGGAGCTACACTGGACAGGTGTACATTTTGAAATTGAAGGAAGAGCTAGAATTATACTTAGTCGAGAGAAAATTTATTGTTGACGGTGACAATTATCACTCTTTGGAAGTTGTGAATGATTTTCCAGAATAATCTTCGGCATTTCAAAACAACTTATTGCATGATGGGAAATCATACAGGGGAGAGTGACTTACTGGGAGAGTGATATGCAACGAGTAACATACAATTGAATTTCCTTCTCTAATTGGTAACAGATATTACAAAGCCTGTTTTCCCTGCTTTAATTTCAATGTTAACATGACCTGTAGTTGGAATAATTCATTATAAGAAAGGGTAACCTGGGAATTGTTGAGTTATATTTTACTCTGTGTACATTTCTTAAACCCCCCTCGTCTTATAATATTTAAATGCCAACCTGGCAGAAACGATAACAATGGTTGTGACGTAATCATGTGGAAACTGATATCAGAACTCATAACTATCATTCTACCCTACTTGTTCCCTATTTCCATGAAAATAGTAATGAAATATTTGTGTAAGATACAGCGATCTTTTCGGCTCGATAAAGAACAAAAAGTACGTAAAACGATTGAGATTCAAAGAAAGCATTGTCCGTCCTGAGACAAGTAGACCTGTATCGGGTTTTATCAACTGTATTTTACTGCTTGACCACAAGTTTGTTAATCTTTTCATACTGTTAGATAGTCTCACACCATAGATTTGCTGTGCAATGCGAATTATCAGTTGCAACGACCTGTATGATTATGTCTAGTGTAAGTATCCTGTTTCAGAAAAATGTTCTAACATTAAAACTGGATAAAAACTAATGTCCCCGGGTTTTAGATGGTGTCCTCAGGAGTATCAGTGTTGGTGACCTGGATCAGGGGAACTTATACACACACACATACGCACACACACATATATATATATATACATAATACTTTGACCGGCATGTGCTAGGGCGGCGACGGGGGGGGGGGCTGAAGAGGTTCTTTTTTAAAGATTGTTCCTCTCCAACCCGACATGTTATTACCTTTAATTTTTAATGGCTGTTAAGGGATTGGATCGTCTTGAACACCTTCCAAGGACCACTCAACGAAATCATCTCGTAGGCACCTGGCTCTTTTCAATTGTATCGAGGCCGAGCATCTCCCGACCCCTACGATCACTTCTGGTACTAGTTGCCCTGTAATAATGTGCTAATTTAGAGACGCCATCATAACAATGTAAGTCTACAATTTTACTGGTGAAAGCGACAAACAGACCCTGGCCTATCTTCGCCCGAACCATGAGGTTTCTCATGCTTGGAAGCTTCCAGCAGCATGTTACAAACCGTGATGTGTATGGGATAATATAGGTAGGAACATCTAGCAATGCAGCAAAGGACCACATTACGTTTCACGCTTGAGTTGGCCAAAGTTCTCTGCAAAAGAGGGCCAACTTTTAAGGAGATAATATTACTTTTCTTCCACCACAAGCTAGAAACCTTTATGGTCTAGGCTGTCCAGTTCACTCATGCACGTGGTCACTGTTTAACCAATCAAGTGAATTGTGGTTTATTGGGAAAGAGGTAAGGGACTAGTCTTTGCTCTAAGTTCCTTTAGACTGATTTGCACCTTATATGTGTACTTGAAATTTGACTTAACCTATCACCACCAGCTTCCAGTCTCTCTTCTGCTACTATTGGCAAAGGACGTATACATCTTGATTGATTTTCTGACGTCTGTCGATACCGCCTTCACCGTCATAACAGTCGCCATTATACCATACTTCAGATGGAAGCAACCAAACAGACCGGCATCTTATAGGGTGAGGCTAACTTTACTCCTTATATAACAGTATAATAATAACTGGGTGGGACCGTCACGATACCTGAATATCAACTTAAAGTAGGCATGACACGGCCAAAGTAGGTTTTTCAGTAAATGATCTTTAAATACAGCTTGAAATATTTGAATGTTTTCAGGACTAAAATACGTGCGTACGAAACCGGAATACGACCATGTGAATTCCCAAATACACGCCAGGCTCAGCCCATCTGAAATTCGAAAGCGAAAAAGGTATGTGATCGCTTCTTAGACGTACCGTCGTTGGCAGCATGGTTAGTACCACCGCTGTACTGGTAGGCAGCTCACTCTCTGTTCCACACACCTATCTCATTTGCATGCTAGAGCGCGTTTACAGGTACTTTATTGCAAACACGAGCTACTTTTTCCAAATTCCCCTCGACCCTCTGGCCAAGAGCCAAGGGGTCGCGAAACCGAAACATTACCCCGAAGGAGTTCTGCTCCCCAAAGAAGCTACGTCCCCGAAAGAACAACAAACTTAACTGACCAACCTCTCGACCGGTCCCTCAGACTCTACACCAAGGGTCTGTTATGCGTGGTCCCGTTCTTGACTATCCGGCTGTAAAGAACAAATACTACACATGATCTTAGCCAAAAGGCCGCCGAGAAGCGATCAGCACGTACTTATGTTACGATACTAGAGCAGTGCGGGTGACCAGCGATCACATTGCTAGTGTTGCGCCGTACGACCGCCATGACTGCTTACCATTCCTAATAAACTTTTTCGGAAATTCGGTGCTCTGGCCGGGTCACCCAGTCAAGGTGTACCATGGCAACTTGCATGTGTATAACTAGTAAGGACCTGGGGGTACCCTGACTAGTGTAAAACATACAAGCACACCGTTAGCGTGGTACACTGCACCTTTGACCCACTTCCATAATGCATTGCGTTGAAACATTTCCGCAAACGTCTATTAGGCTGTTCACGGTTACGTCATTGGTTGGCATTGGTTGGCATAGATCATGCGCAATAACACGTGCGTGTATCTTAGGAGTTGTGCGTGTAAACGCTTGTGCGATTGCACGCAAAAAGTAGACGAATTGGAATCTACTTTGCATTGTGACGACAGTGTATGTGCGCCCTATAAATTTTTTTACCGACACGCAGTGACGTGTTTGTTTGTAAACAATGAATGAGTCTATAACACCGTCAGCACTAAACAGAACGCAGAGGTTCTTCACGTGACGTGCGTGATATGGCGCGCTTGTTATGGAATAGCAGTGCATGTGCATAGCTGTTCTTCATTGGGCGTCTTTTTGCCCAAAAATCAGAACTGAGCATTATGTAGGGAAGCTACAACACGCGCGCGTATGCATCCTTGAATATTGGTCAATGATGTGCCTCGAAGCCCCCAACACAGTCCGCGCTTTGTGCTCTGTAGGCTATGTTGCGCAGGTATTGTGATGCGGAGGGTTAGTGCCGCCAAGTGCGTCATAAAAGTCGGGTGACTTGTTGCGGCATTTTTCGAAATTGGATTGTTTGACGTTTTTCTCCAAATTCTATTTGTGCCGACTTACACCAGTTGTGACGGTGTGTGAATTGATATTTGTAGGGCCTACATCATTAGATTCAATCTTACATTACGCAAAACTGATTTTGGTCGTGCCCATTTTGAAATTAATCTAAATTAAAGTATTAGCTTGAAGGATCACCTCACAGTGTGTTCAGAGAAAACCGTCTCGCAGAATAAGTAAATATATTTCACTTGCTCAATTCGTCCAGAAAGGCAGCATACGAGTTCTCTGTCAAAGATAATAAGGAGCTTGCACCAAAGGTCAAAAGGTCAAATTCAACGGACGCGCTAGTTGTTCTGGAGGACGGCGCGCCACGCATCATATTGCTTTAGTACATGTACTAGCGTCCACGTGTGTTGTTTGTCCTCCAGAAGGTGGTTGAGTAAGTTAACTTTTGCACGCGTGCAAGCTCCCGGCACGTTACGCACATGACATTACAGAGCACAGGCAGAGTTAGAGGTAAGTGCGTACGTATCATTACAACTTACACCAACACATACGCAGACAGCTGATTTCTGTACTGGTATGATACGCGCGTTAGTCTTCTAAGATCGCGTGGTAAGTTTACGTGGTGCGTACAGCGTGCTTCATTGTTTGCCCTTCAAAATGGCCTCCGCGTGTAAGACAATGTAAAACGTCTAGTTGAAAGTGCCTCCTCAAATTGAGACGCAGATGATGGGGCCGAAGTGTGAATTCGAAGCGATCTGCGTACAAGAGCATGTCATTTTAGTATGATGGTGCTTGCGCGCTCGCGCATAAAACATGTCTCTATTTACTTTTGCGAAATGCTCGAAGCGCACTATTGCGCGCTCAGAAAACGAACGCGTTAATTGATTTTTCGTAAATAAGCGGACGAAAAGCAGACTCATATAAAACACTGCGTTAATATTCTTAGGTCCCTTTGCCAGGTAGTAACTAGCCTTTGTCAAGGCTTTTCCCTCTATTCATTTTGATTTGAAAGTGCGCGTTCACCTACGATTGAGGCTAGGCCTCGTATTTACTGAGCCTCCACAGATCTAGTCCTCAGTAAAGGCCCGTGTGTCCGGTCGCAGAATAGCTCCATAGACACGGTCCTTACAACGCTCAATTGAAAACCCGGGGTCTTCGACCAGCATGGTGCTGGTCGAAATTAATTTTCATCTTACAGCAAAACTAGGACCTTAAATCCTAATTTACTGCCATAACGATTCCTTTTCATATCTAAAACTAATGTTGCAGTTGGTTTTGATCCCTTTAAACCTCTGAAAAGTTCCAAAAATTTGTAATAAAATCATCAACTTTGCCACTTCTTTTAAATTTACTATTGCCTTAGAAATATTTGTTGATACGAGAAAGCCGTGTGCGTAACATTGTGACGTCACACGGAACATTTGATTACTGTAGT
>WURT03576754.1:10005-20785 GCA_009936505.3 Holothuria glaberrima
CCTGTAACGTGATTTTGAGTCATAGAGAGTATGAAATGAAAACTTCCAAACTTATAAATTAATATTTTGATTTTGAAAAAACTCTATTAATTTCCAATTAGACCCACTTAATTCAAGTGCATTGAAAAATGATGAGATATTTTCAAGGGATTTAAAAAAGTAATTCGTAAAAATTTTAAATTTTAATTCCGTACACTGTTCACTCCCCAAATCAGACTGATGCATATTACGGGACTGGTGAAGATTCGACAGAGTTTTGGCACAAATTTTAAGAGTCAGTAAAGAGGGAACAAAGCCAAAATTGATGGAATTTGTTCATCGACAAGTCTTTTCAAAGACTTTGTTGACACTATAGTAGTGTTACACCGCATACCGGTGTTCAATATCGGTAACGGCAGATTAAATATCGGTACCGGCAGATATTCTTCATTTAACATGTATCCGCGTGTATCGGTAAACTTTACTTGAAATGCCGATATTACGTAACTGACATTTTTCGGCCAATACATATACTTCGTTAAAGTGTTACGTTATTTTGGTATGTCAGAATGCCCGATATTTTACCTCCTGCAAGTAAATAAACGACACCGCGGTAAAGCACAATAGCATATGGTTTACTGTACCTCAAGCTTACTTCTCAAATATAGGTATCAGATCGTTATTGTCCGATACTGAGTATTGAAATATCGGTACAGGCAATACCGTTTTAACATCGGAAAAACACTTTATAATTGTACCTCTCTGGAGGTAATGTTTTTTTTCTACCTTTAGCCTCATTTTGAGTGACACATATTCGTGCAGTTAACTGCGTAAGTTAAATGGTACTACCAAATCTTTTTGCATGAACGAAATCCTTCAAGAGAGGAACAACTAAAATTAACTGGGCTGTTTAAAAATGCTGTCCGTTTTACACTTTGGGCGTCAATTTTAAGATATAAAAGGTGGATTTTCGTATCCAAAGGCCTCAAAGTCATCATGAAACATATTAAACAGTCTTTCTCTTTGTTCGTCTGTCAGTAATCCGAAGTTGCGATTGAAGACAGCAGTGTCTGTACTATTTGTAGGTCGACTCGTTTCATTGGGCAAATATTTCACCTTCTCCTGGACGCCCCAGTGACGTAATAGATAGATGGAATCGTCGTCAATGGTCTCTAGGTTACCGATGAAATCATAATTGACGTCACAAGGAGAACAAATTTTCGTCTGAATATCCCAATGGTCTTTACGATAGACATCAGGGCCACTTTCGTACTTTTTACGAACTTGTGGACTCAGGAGATACTTGGCAAATTCAGGCCAGGTTACACCCTCTCCAGATATTTTCTGGTGTTTGGTCGCATTCTGACGGAAGTGGCTAATGATTCCTTTGCCGTAAGGGTGAAAAGATTTGTTCTTTCGGTAATATTTTTTGTCACCAAATTTGTTTCTGTAGACGGAAAGGAGTCTCTTCATTGGATCGCGTACGAAAGTAAACTTGTAGTAAGTTTCGAGTATCTCTTGCTGTTTGTCTATCGACAGAGCTGAGAAGAATTGGAACTTGGCTTTCACGTGCACTTCGTCGGACGTGAGCCCATCAACGGATTCGCCCTGTCCCGTTAGGACCATCATAATCCGTTTCCAATTACTGCACCCAGCCTTCGGAACAAAACAGTAAAGGAGCTGGTAATCGGGAATCACAAGAAGATGTCTCTTAGTATAGTCACTGATGTCTTGATTTCGTTGGCGAGCGTCACAATATGTCTTCATGCGGTTTCGTCGGTCAATCTGACCGAGTTCGACTCGCTCGTTGAATTCCTCCCATTCCACGGCCTCTAGGTCATCGACAGAGCGTCCCTTTCTTGAGTGTTTGATTTTGGACGACCCTTTCTTCTCTTTTTTATCTTTTGTGTTTATCATACGAATGACATTACCTTCTTCGTCAATTTCGGCCCCATTTCTTACTCTGATCTTAGCAGCGGCTGGGGCTTCCATATTCTTCGTTTTGCCGAGTTTCTCCGCCCTCGCAGCCTTCTTTCGAGCGATCTTCTTTTGCCGTTTCAACTTGTTTCTGTTTTTAATTTCTTCAAGAAATTTCGCGTCGTCTGCGTTAACATAAGAATCGGAACTGCTAGAGAAGGAAGTATGTACCTTGCTTCTGTTTCCGTAAAACGATGACGAAATCGACACAGAGTATGACGATCCGTAAAAATAGCTACTCTCCTCATATTCCGACATTTCCTCAGGTTCTTCTTTAAAGTCTTTATAGATAGCCTGCGGGTGCCGCGCACCTTTTGATCGAGCCAGTTGGAGATTATGTTTGTTGTGCTTGAAGGAATTTTTATCTGTTGAAAAAGTAGTAAAAAAAATACTGGTTTCTTATGTGCCGACATTGATTTTTATGCTGAGGACTAAAGGCTTGTATACACTCCTTCCGTGTGTTCGATATTTGCCGTAAACTAACTTCCCTTCCAGGGCGACATTACTAAGCATTTATTTCTCAAAGAAATTTGACCGATGGGCAGTCGTTTAATATGCCAATCAAATGATTGGTTGTTATGCTTTAGTGAAGTGGGCATTTGAAACACAGCTTCTTATTACACTGTAAAACAGTTGGGTCAATTTGGGCCAAATGATGATCCAAATAATACTTCATCTGACCCAAATTGGGTTAAATTTTTACCCAAAATGTTGGTTTAGCTCCCTAGTGACCCAAGTGTTTTTAGAGTGTAAGGATCATCTTTCCACAAATCCATAAAAGTGGTTGACGACAAGAGGGGGCTACAATGTGGGAAAACAGGGGAACGGCTAAGTAAGATGATAGTCTGCAGAACTAAGGACATGGACATGGGGTGGGGACACGGTTTGTTCCATTGAACAATGGTAACGAATTTGTGTTAAATAGTGGAATTTCTGAAATCTAGCAGGGTCGAGATTGGACCCCCTCCCCTTACACCCTTCTCCAGGATGGCTGCTTTGCAGGAGGTGACAAGGGAAGGATCGTCGCCTGGTGAAAAACTATCGTAGGTGTACATATGCACACTTTACAGCAAATCTCATGGGTCTATCAGGAGTGGAGTTAAGACATCCTCAGTGGTGCATCATCAATCATCAACTACTGGTGGGACCACTGATCGTCAGTACTACTGTGCTCCTTCTCCGATTTAGCAAATCTCTTGCAACAACCGTTTCTGAGAAGTAAATGTACATATCGCGCTCAGTGCTAGCGTCCAATCTTTGAAATAACCTCAACCTTGGACCTCCCTGGGTGCCCTTATAGTAGCCTGTACTCAACCACTGACGTAAAAGCTCATTAAATATGAAATGAATTACAATCTCTTTAAATAAGTGTTTGGGGGTGAACAGGCTGCATTCTTTATATGTAATATTGCGATAGCATTCGTCTTCGCCCCTGTACCGCCAAGTTTATGAGGGTTAAGCCTAGAAACTTTTTTCGCATCCCTAGAAAATTAAAAAATGCTACCGGAATTGTCTTCATGCATTTTAGTACGTCTCGCCCTATTAAAAAGTTATTTTGCCCCTCCAAAGAAATATTTCGCCCCTGTAAGCTATTCTCCCCCTTCAGTACCTTGTCTGGCTACCAGCCTGGTGAATTCAACAGTAAATGTTGACAGAGAAAGCACATTCAAATTATGCCTTGATAACTTGATTGAATTAATCAATCAATCTCACTAACTGCCATGCCATCATTAACATATCGAATGTATCGTTAAAACAAGGGAGCAGTAATGGCTGTTTTTCAGTTGCGTACTTGTGGTTAGCATCATGGGCGTTGACAGGTGGGGCGTGAGTTGTCTTCCACTTTTTATATAACGTTAACGAAAATAGTAGGTAAATGTTTGATTCCATAGTTTGCAGTATAACTGATTCGATGAAATCAAACTCCATAATTGTGGAAGCACCCATTTGATGGATTAAAATCGTGGGAAAATGTCTCAGATTACACCACAGATCACTGCCGAATTTTGCCAAGAACATTAATTAATTGAGCCGATACCCCTTGCCTCTAAGGTTTCGCTATTCGCACTTGAAATAATTCCGGTCGTTGTGGTCATGCATGGTCCCCCATCCCACACGTTTGAGAGGTTTGTTGACCCATTGGTTTGCATTACCCAGCAGTGGCGTAGCCAGGATAATTTTAGAAGGGGCGCTGGGGGAAGGCTTGACCATTTCATGGGAGGGCGCCTTGTTACTATCTAAGCTGAGCGCCACCATTGGTTGACGCGCAGAGTACCAGAAAATTTTAGCTAAAAAGGCCTCCTAGATCGCAAGAAATGACACTTCCCAGGCCTTGCAAGTTGCTCTAAAGTTTTCTAAACATCCTATATTGTGAGAACTCATGTCTTGATATGGCCATGAAATAGTTAATAGAAACAGAAAAAAAAAACAGTTTGGTAAGTTACTTTGAAAAATCCTGACTCTTTTGTGAGTTTGAAGTCGGTATTGACACTTTTCGGCAAATCTGTACAGTGACGTCCCACGGAGGTTCGTGATGGGGGCATTATAGAAGATGATGATTTGACTGTGGCATGGTACTCGTAAAAAAGTGTAACGACATGTTGCTACGAATGTTACCGTGTACGCTACTTGTGCTATTATATTGCTCTAAGATTCTCCACTGATGCTAGTTCCCTGCGGAGGTCAAAGATGTAATTTTGTCGTAAAAGGGCTTTGGTTGCAAAAAAATGTATTATTGTCCCAATGATGGTCATAAGATATGGAGTGTGTAAGGTGACAAATGCGTGCGAAGCGCGCCGAAATTTTGCATTGAAAAATCAGTCGGGGGTTCCGTTTTCTTCCCGAAAATATGAGATGGATTAGGTCGAATTAGCTGCACCAAAGATAATAATTTGAGTGGAGCAAAAGTTGAAAAGGTATAGCCGACTTTTTGTTCAAGAGCCTGAACTCTAGGGGGAAGACTGGGGGAGAGGCTTTCATGGGGGAGTGCGCCCCAACCCCCAAGCCCCCAAGCTACGCGCCTGTTACCCAGTCGTTACGGCAGTGTCAGTGACCAGCTATGAGTGACGTCACGAGTGTTACCGAATAGCCTTCATTTAAGAAAAAACAAAAGTTGTTTGAGGAAAGTAATGGAGAAACACTTACGATGACCGGATTTGGTTAACCGTCTGCCAGAAGGTTGATTACGTATAGCAACTAAAAGACAGAAGCATATTATGGCGACGCCCACCACACTGTATCGGAGAATGAAACGGTTAGACATGTTGGCTCACTGACTTTGGATACGCCTGTCACCGTAGTTTAGTACCAATCTGTAGTGAAAAAAAGAGAGTAGCTTGAATTTAACTAAATCAGCCTTACCGCGATTTAAATAAAGTGGAGTCACATTTGACATCCTGACAGTTTGTTTTAACTTCATTAACTAAGTCATACTGAAGTGTTCAGCATGAATCGATTACCGAACATAACGAAAAGGCATGGTTTACAACTTTAAATATTTTGGGGGCTAAATCCTCACTTTTCTACTACTGTATGCAAACTGGGGCCTTCAGATCCGGTTGTGGAAGGCTGAGAGCTACTAAAAATGCCCCCAATAATTTGTGGTCTGAAATCATAAGCTGTGTTTGAGTAAGGTCATAATTACTCTTAAAATTCCAAAAATCTAAGAGCTACAGGTGTCTCAACGCCCACACCATCCAATCTTAGAAGCTTTCAGATGATCCTTCGTATCCACCCTTTACTGAAAGTTACTAGGCATTGGTTCATACGTTGGCACATGCCGCATCAAATAGCATTAGAATTCTCACACTTCCGAAGTGCACAGAATGTCAGATCGGAAACCGACCGATGTTACACGAAACTAAAAAATATCGGAACTGCCGATGTTTGGCCATTTCGGTTGAGTGAATAGTAGTCATTTGCCATACAGCTGCAACTTCGAGAAGAACAGAAAGCTACAACTTGAATAATAAAGGTTGACTTAATTACCAAATCGCTAAAAAGCCATCTCGTAGCTGACCTAATTTCAAAATAATACTTTTTTGTGGTGTAGACGTATCTCTGAAAAGTTTTGGTTTTCATGATTGCCCTGTGCATGCAGGGGGTCCGCTTAGAGGGAAATGTCAATGTATTTGCCCCACTTTCTCCCGGTTGGCTTCTTTGCAAAAGTACACAATTCTGACAGGGGCAATGAGCACGTCGAGCCCGTAGCCAAGCGGGGGCCAGGGCTGGTGCCCCGTCCCTTAAAAATTGTCTCCTTCTCGAAAGTTACAATTATTACTTTTTAATACATTTTAGTATTTCTCGTTCCCCTAAAAAGTATCCCCCTCCCATCACGCTTTGCCCCCTTTCAGTAACTTGTCTGGTTACGGGCCTGGCGCATCTGCATACCAAAGTTAAGATACCATCAACTATAAGCTCTATAACTGTCCCCTGAAAGCTTGCATGCTTCGGAGATATTTCAGGTCGATCCCAGGTGATCTAAGAGCTTCGTCGATTTCGGCGGTTTGGCGAACCCCCAAACCGATGCCGGTTTTGTCACGGGTGATCTGTCCTGATTGTGTCCAAACCGAAAATTGGGCGGATTGGACACCCCCCTCCCCCCCCCAAAAAAAGAACCAGACCGACGCACACCTTTAGTGAAGGTGTGCGTCGGTCTGGTTCTTTTTGTGCTTTACTATCCAGTATTAAGGTTTACCTACAACATTTCTTCGTGTGTTTTCCCACTGATCCAGACTTCCATAAAAATTCAGCCACTTCGAACATGTTACATTATATCACATTGGATGGAAAAATGATAACAAACTCACCAAAGCATTTTGTGTTTGATACTTTTCAGACACAATTTAGTAAAAATTACAAAAAGGCAACTTGTGAAATATAAACCTGATAGTTCACTTCCCCTCATCACGTCCCATCTCTGTGCTGAGATAGAAAAAAAAGAAGTGAAAGTACCGTCGGAGGGTGTCTAAAATTGTGAGCCCATTCAAGTCCCAAGTTTGACATTTTCAGACAAGAAACTCTTGACACTGAGCATTGATGGGGAGGAGTGGAAAGCTGCGCAGCCCTGCCACTACTGCTCCAATGTTCTTTTTATAGTTATGAATTTAATATTCGCTTCATTTAATATACATTGCGTAACTATTTGAATGTTACTCTTGCACAGTGGCGTAGCCAGTGGGGGGCAAGGGGACAGAGTACCCCCTGAAAAAATCGAGAGGGAAAATCGGGAAGAGGAAGGAGAAAAAAGGAAATGAAGGAGGAGGGGAAGAGGAAAATGAGAGAGAAGAGGAAAAAAGTAGTAGGAATAGAAACAGGGAAGCCAAATAAATACACCTGAGGCAGCCACTCCTGGTACCGGACCTCTCCCGAATACGCCCATTTGCGACGGCCCAGGGGCTTGGGGTCACTCCCCCACTCGATTTCTAAAAAAAAATTGTGAAAATTTTAAAATGATCCCAATATGTGTTAAAGCTATAGATATCTGTAGGGGTAGAGTACGTGTGTTTTCAACCAAGTGATAGACCTGCTGTAATTATTTTCTATCACAAATGGTTCTGAAACTAACAGAATTTTCTCAAATCCTTCATAAACGATAAAAATGTCCGCGCGATCCAAACCTTACCTCAGTATTGCTCTTATTATCAATATTTTCTGATAGCAACTCTCGGAGAAGTACAGCGGCAAAAGTTGGAAGCTGTTTAAAAATTTCCAGGTAAAATACCGGCTTTTAATTGGCTTATAGAATTGTTGGGGGAATTAAAAGTGTCTCGATGCAGAGCCTTAATGCAGGTTTTGTCAAGGGAATCTTACTTAATGTGAGATTTCTGCGCGCTTCGCGCGCATTCGTCAAGGTTTGCACTCGATCTAATGACCATTATTAAGGAAATCATACATGAATCTATTCTGATCACAAACATTTTTTTCCGAAAAACAGAGGTACATCTCCAACCTCTTTAAGGGCCTCACATTAATATGGGATCTTTCAATCTAATTTGTAGCATTATGTTGAAGGTTGAAAACCTTTATTTTTCGTTACACATTTTCTCAAAATTTTTTACCTAGTGCTTCGTGCACAGCCATTATCGGTATAGATGGTGATTTTTAATACACTTACAACGAAAAAGTATTAACTCTGAAACGCGCTTGTGAGTCTTTCACTCTGGGGCTTATTGCTTTTCGTATCAGGGAGGTCTTATATCACCTCCCTGCACCTATACTCCCTCCCTCCCATCCCCCATTGCTGGAATCTGTTTGTCTGGATTTTCGTTCAAGATTGGTAAAAATAAGATCGTTGTAAAGTGCTAGGCGTAATACTCTATACTGTCTATAGTATCATCTGGATGTCAGGTAATAAGAATCACGTCAGTGCCCTATTTTATATAATTGATCTAGAGCTCCCCGGAGGCCCTATAGATGTGGTGTGGGCCAGCCCTTTTATAATGTGCAATGAAGCGAAGGGAAATTTCTTTAAGTCCAAGAATGTTTTTATGGACTCCATGCACCTATTTTTGCGTAAAGACTTCCCCCAATAGGAGGCAGTAAAGTAGCCAAAGGGGGCTTCAGGTTTGTTAGAAATATACTCTTCTCTTAGACAACATACTCTCCTTTTCTACCTGACCAAAAATTAGAATTCACTAAATTATCCACACTTCTCAGTTCCAAAAATATCCCAGAGATAGCACCATTTTGCATCTGAGCAACCTTAAATTAACAAAAATTTCTCAAATGGGGAGGGGACACCCCCTCCCCTTAGACCCTTTCCCCCAGGACGGCACATTTATGTAGTGCAAGGGAAGGATCCCCACCGCTGCATAAAATCGCAGGGCGCTTGAAAAGAAAAACAATTTAGGCAGACTCGGACTTGGGGGACTCAGGTGGCATTACGACCTCGTCTGTAGTGTCCCCAATCACCAGATCCTGGCGGTGCCACTGAATACGCCAACACTGCGAGCCCAAAACTGGGGTTCCGGGAAGTCGAGGACAAAATGTCAAAATCGGGAAGAAAATTGTCCTTACCCCCTCCCCCGACTGGGAAAGCTGGCTACGCAGCTGCTATTGCAACTACTTAGTTACCTTCCTCTGTTTTTCTTGCATTTTTCCTCAAGGGACTATATCATCACTCCATAAATATTTAGGAATATGATCATATCTCTAAATACGATTGGTGACTGCACTTTGACATTAATCCAAACAATAGCTTCACTCTAGCATGGAAGTCCGAGGTAGTACTTGCATAACTCTAGTAGGCCAATGATGACTTGTGCAGTGAGATATGCTCACAAAAGTACCATGGAAGTACTACCTCGGAGACTCAGTACAGGCTGTTGTAGCTTTGACAGGGAGCGGTGTAGAGGTCCAGAATATGGGGGTGAAGGACAAAATTTTGTAAAGCATATTTAGGGACTCTAATTTGTAACTCTTTCTATTCGGAGTTCCCCCAGCAGTAGGCACGAAAAGAACAGCAAGAAAAGTTTCGCCCAAATTGTTCCCAGACAAGACCTTCCTGGGGGGTGACCTTCCTGATGGGGGGGGGGTGGCGGTACCTAGAAAATTTTCTCGCCTCCTAGAAAATTCAAAACTTTTATTGCCTTCACGCATTTCACACTGTTCCGCCCCGTAAGAAAATATTCACCCAGTGGGAAGCTATCCCCCCAAGCTGTTTCCCCCTTCAGTACTTTGCCTACTTACGGGCCTGTTCCCAGACTTTGTAAATACATCTAAAAGCCCCCCCCCCCCCCATTTCGATATTTTATGCCGTAGAAATTTACACTTCCATAAGGAAGGTAAATAAACGTTTCTTTACAAGCATGGTCCGCCGGCCGGGGTTGGCGGATTTTTCCTTTGAAAAATTATTTCTCTCTTAGAAGGAGCTTAGAAGCAAAACGATGATACTCTTTATCTTCTCACATGTGTTAGTTACACACTTAAGTTCAGGGGTGGTGCCAGTATTTTCTCCACAGGGGGGGGGGGGTAAGCTCCCCGACCCAAATGTCAACAACCTACATCTCTGACAGAGACAACGAGTTGCGGAAAGAATCGCGAAAGCCAAATTTTTGGCTACGCGCAAAGGGCATCGAAAATTTGGGATTTTATTGAAGAACCTGCCAAATTAGGTATGAAACTGGTCGTCGCTGAAAATTACATCATTTATAGTAGGTCCTCTCCGACGAAGTTGGAAACGAGATTGGAAAGCCTTCCCCGACGAGGGGCATAACCCCTGCCATCCATACCTGGTACCACCCTTACTAGAAATTAGCATATTAGTATCCTGAAAATCAACGTTTTGTGTCACAAGGCAGGCATATTTTGAAATAATAAACTGATAAAATCATGAACTATTTTTCCTCAATAAAGACAAGAACACACATTTCCTCATAAGCCGGCCACTGCTGTTCATTCTCCACTGACGCACAGTCTATGCAGTAGCAGTAAAATGGTGATTTGTGTGTAAAGAAATATGGTCTGCGGAACTGCGGAGTGCGAATAGTTATAAAATCTAGTCTACTTAAAATCTGTGTTAATGGTGAATAAAAATGCAAAAGCAGAATTCGCCTAATAGGGGATTACTTGCTTTACATTGCATCCTGCCCTATACAAGAAAAAAACTAGGCTATACTGAGGATGCGGTTTGACTACGAGGGCCCGAGGTATGTTTGGGTTTAACTTACTAATACTTTTATTAAGTGAGAGCAATCTTTGAAATAAAAGCTAAGAAACTACACAGCGTGTTCGTCTTTGTGTTCAAATTTGGTTTTAACAACGAAATGTAAAACGTCGGGGTGTTTGATCTCCTCGAGGATAAGATTGTAACACTTTGTATATA
>WURT03576865.1:0-11606 GCA_009936505.3 Holothuria glaberrima
TAGGCTACGTATCAATTACATGGTATTCATTTAATGAATGACGCTGATATCTTTCAAAATCAGACACATGCATTATAAAGTTTTGCTCTCAGCTGAGGAGTATTTCCATTACGTAGATTTATCTAGTAGAATTCGATAAGTGGTGTGGCGTTTAGTGACTGAAACCTGTTGGAAGTAGGTATTTTCAGTACAAACAATAGTACTAACTTATGACAGGAAGGGTATCCTCTTCGCGATGAAATACTCATGTGTCTGTGGACTCGGAACAGGAAATTTTTAAAACTCTAAAACGGGATAAAGTTACTATTAGTATCGATATGTCAGTCAGGAGTTAGTTACAAGCGTGCTTGTGAAATTTGTATAGACTCATTCAGTGTTTACAAACAAATGCCGCCACGGCTGGGCGTCGAAAGAGTTGGTAAGGCGCGCTTGCACTGTCGTCACAATGAAAGGAAGATTCCAATTCGTCTACTTTCTGCGTGCAATCGCACAAGCGTTCACGGGCAAAACACCTAACGTACGCGCATGTGTTCTTGCGCAAGCTCTATGCCAACCAATGCCAACCAGTGACGTAAGCGTGAACACCCTAATTCAGATCCCATCTTTAGTTCTCAAGATATCAAAACAGTTGTCTGAAGATACAGTGAACTATACAACCAAGCACCGGTAACATCATAGTCACACATAAGTCAACATTGGTACGTATATCCCTATAATTTTACAACTATGAACTTTCCTCACTTATGTCATGATTTTAAGCCGTGAATGCGTGAAAGGCACAGGAGTTTTACACTCTTCTTATCTCTTCATTATAGTATATAGTATAATCTGAGTATAATCTGCTTCAACGATTATACTCGCCAGATGTCACATTTTTGCGGTTAACTCACTTGCAGTGGACATCAAGCCGCCAATATTATGAAGTAATTTGCGCAGTTATACAAAATTATTCGCTAGATCAGAACTACATGGATAAATTGACGTTTAAATAAATCTTAAAACAGGAAATGAAGTCCAGGGTTGGTGGAATTATCGATAATTTATAGCATGTAAACTGCTGCTGAACGATAACCAGTTTCTTGTTCTCGTGCAAGGTAAATATTTGCTTCGACCAAGCGTGGATTTGCTTGTGGTTAAATCGGCCAGCTCGTGCCGTGCTCGGTCAGTTCGTTGCGCCGTTCTTCAAGGGGAGGTGTTTTTCATGTATAAGTTAAATCATAAACGTATATTTTTCACAGTTAAAAAGGATAAATAAAAAAGGTAAGAAACCATTGCTCATCAATGGTGAGATGACGTCATTCCTGCATTCTTCAGTTTCACTTTTGGTAGCAAATGTAGTAACTTCCTAAGCTAATATCTCGAGAATAGAAGGTAAATGAAAGTTCACCATCCTTTTTTATTTAGTTCATCTTTTACATAATAAAACCTTTTGTACTTAATACAAAAAAACAGACTATAAAATTATAGGCAGTTCAGAATAGGTGGTAAATTTTATTTTCAAGAAGTAAGGTTATTACGGGATGGAATTTACTAATTTGTAGCTTTGACTTGTTCAACTAAACTTCAATTTTTTAAATGGTGCCCCATTCAGAACTATTGTGATGTGAAATATTTAGGGGAAATAGAATAGATATCTATAATAGAGTTTGATTTTGAAACTAAATTTTTTTGATTATGACAAGTATTTTCTGTCAGTGCCTTACTAATGCAACTTAAAACAAGATATGTTTCTTTAAATGAGTAATTACATCTGTACATGAAGTCCGCACAGAAAAATTTGGTTGTGATGTCTATTCTTATCTGAATTGAACTTTCGTTTCAAATGCAATGCACGTTATGTTCACTTTACACTGCAAGATGCATAACAGAAAAAGGAACCCACCGGTTTAATACCTGCTTAGCGACCTCGTCAAACAAAGGTTCCAGCGATTTAGATGTTCCAGTCTTATCCGTCCTGTGTATTGTCCAGTGACTACAGTTAAGATACTTATCCTTCGGGGCCGAACAGTAAAATGGGGCATACGTCTGAGTTTGACTGAGATTACAGAAAGGTTCCTGATGGTGATGAGATCGAATGAAACTAATAAAAAGAATCTTTAGGCCATTAGATATCTGTGAAAGGTGTAAGACTGTATACATATTACATTTTAAATGTTGCTTGCATACGCCAAATACGTTAATAGGAAGCCACTACAACTCGTTTTATTTTAGCGTTAGAACGTTGCAAAAACATTGGATCATGTGTCAGTGCATTTCACAAAGGAACCGGTGTCTATCAATAAATTGTGACAAAGGGTTGAAAATTGGTTATAGCCTAAGTACAACCAAAAGCAGTTCACAGCTTGCCAGCAATTTGAGTTGTTCTAATTTTGCTACAAAAAATACTTCTGATTTGAGAACCAAATTTTGACGGACAATTGTGCAAACTTAGAAAGAGTTCTTCTAGGTTTAGAACTTATGCAAATGACGCTTTTTGGCCTTTTGATGCTTCAAATAATGATGGAAACATCTCGGCTACCGTATTCTTAAGCAACTCCGCAGAACTTCTGTAAAAGTGTCTTATACACGGTTAAGGTGGTGATAGTCTTAACAGGGAGGTGTTACAGACAGGAAACCCAACTGAAAATGTAATTTATTCTAATCCTGTTTGATCGGATTAAGGGTGAGGAAATAGTTATTGAATAGCAGATCACAGGACTTCAGAACTTCCAATTCTTTTGTCTAATACTTACATCTGCTACTTCCTGTCCTAGCTAACCTTTGTCAACCAGTCTTTTACTCTGACAATAGGATTATCGGGAACAATGGTTTGATGTGTAGCAAGTTGCCGACAGCCTAGTAAGTGGAAATGTTTAAACATTCAAAACGACTGTTTTTCGCGACAAAATCTAAAGATCCTTGTTGTATAGGACTGCTTATGCTATTTGCAAATACGCAAAAGAGGTATGAGGCTATATGTTACTGTCGATTTTTCATCAATTGCGCATCATTTCGCAACTTTAAGGTGGGGTATTCGTGTTCAAAATGTTGCAAGGAATGACGATGTAGTGTTTTTAGAAGGGGCACAACCCGCCACAAAGGCGCAAATTAATTTGCAACTGAAACAACTGGCAATGTAAAATAAATGGGCAAATTTTCATGTGCCGCTGTTCAAGATTTAGCAGACGACGTGAACCTTTGTGTTTAGATTCTTTAGCCGTTATAACTCTATTATATCTGTAAGACTACTACAAAAAAGGATTACTGTCGACAACTAGCTAGGTTCAAAGAAAGGGTGAAAGATGTGTCTCCTGTCAAAGTAACACCTCCCTGGTCTTAGCAAGCACGATATAGTGTGCTTTGTAAGGCCATACCAGCTGTTTTAGTCAGGTTCACAAGCTATGAGGCATTGCTATAATGCTACGGACTTCACTACAAATGAAGTAATTTTAAATGACGTTTCTTTTCTACTAACCTCTCTTTTAGTTATAGTACACGTTGTTGTTTCTGAATGTTTCTTCCCATTATCGTCTTGGACAATAAATTCTCCAAAGAAGAGCCTTGTATGAGCACGTGATCCATTTAGTGTTGGAGAAAACAAAGGAATAGCTTCGGCTGGATGGACTAGCATTACTTGTACATCTATGTAACCTTCCCATAATACTCTAAAAAGTGCTACATATGTTCCGTTGTTATAATCGATAATACGGTCAGGGTTGACTGCTGAGTATGGTTTTTGCGTGAAGAGCTTGACACGAAACATATCCCCGCCATAGGTTTTTGTTCGGTTAAGGCTGTCTCTTGCTTCAATTTTTATGGCTACTTTATCACATAAGTTATAGGAAGGCTTAAGGTCTAGAATAGTCACTCGTGTGTACTCTGGACTAGTTATATTATCAGTAAATTTTCCAATTACATCAACAGATGTCTTATGAGCTGTACTTGCAGATTGGAAATCGTCAGTATGTAATGATTGAATGGACAAAGTCTGTAAAGAAAAAGAAATAAACAAGTTTAGATTTAATAATGAGCACAACCGCACAACGGGAGTAATATGCTGTCTACCTATTTGCTATTTAGAAAGCAAGTCTCTCTTTCTATGAACTACTTCAGGAGCTAGCTTAAAATAAACACAATCGTATCCGAATTCACTTCTGTTTGAAGTTTTCTCAATGATGGGAGGGTACTCTTAGACCTCTTTGCGACACATGCCATTCATTTGCTCGAAAACCCCCCGGACAAGACAAATTACATAGTTACATATCACCACAATAAGTTGTGGAAACGATGACACAAAACCGCAACATTTTTATCAACGTGTCTCTCAATCTGAACATTTAAATACGAAGTTAATGTTAACAATTTTTTTCTTGAATTGTTCTCATTGGTAGTGTGGTGTCGGAAAAACAACATTAGTCATAGTTGTACTATCTGCTTACACTTTGCTTCATTGTCTTGTGTTGAACGCACGACATACACGTACATGTCAAACATGTGACTCAAGACCTCGAAATACTAGTGGTATATCTTAGCTTGTGGTTGTGTTATAGCGATATATGATAACACGTAAACATAAGAAACAAATGAAAAACTTCACCAGCACTACACAGAACAGGTGATGGAATTACAGCAAACATAGTAACATATGCCGCTAGCATAACAGTATAAAGTAATGTATCCGACACACAGAATCATACCTAGCCTAAGCCACGCTCAGTCTAGAAAAACAATACAACAGAACTTGGAAATCCTTACTACTGCTTACATAATCAAGCACCCTCTTAAGTACAAAATGACACTGAAACACTTTAATTCCTGACGGACATTCCCAAGATTGACAAAGGAAACCTCAACCCATTTATTTCATAAAACAAACCTAAGACATTGAGTCCCTGGGGTTCTACTTGACTGCCGAGACTTGGCGACTGCATCCGAAATTCAAATTGGTATAGCGCCACCAATTCTACAGGAAACTCGACTCTGTATCTGCAGGTAGAAATCTCTACGTCATCACATTAGAAGGGAAAATAGTATACCATGAAGCCCTTACAAAAAACGTGTGATAAACTCCATGTGAAAACACATGATCGCATGTAGCAGGTCATATGAAAATGCATAAGGAAAGCTGTGTCAAGTTGACACTTGTAGCAAACCACGACAAAGTGTGACGGAAAGGTCAGTAAAAGAAATCGAATTTTTAATTTACTTTGGTCAGCATCACACCTCTCCACTCATTCCCACAATTTACCTACTTTTCCCCAGTTTGCCATATGTAACCTGTGTCAAAACGTACGTTTGGGGCTTTCCAAACATTACCTCATGTCGAACCTATGGAAATGCAGGTCAAGCATGACACTTTGGAAATGTGTGTCAACTGTTAATGACACACATTGTCATGCAAAAGTTCACAGAAACTTCACTACTCTTCACACCCCATCATATTTTTCCAAAGTTTGACACAATGATTTAAGGTATGGTATTTGAACTTTTGCCACGTAACTTTTTTGCAAGGGAGTTGCACGTTTTATCTCCAAATAAAGGTTTGACCCGAATTTTCAAAGCTACGGCAAATGATCTTTTGGTCACTCAAGCACAGTGTTGCATATTTTACACTTTGTAATGACTTTCTTACACACTGACAAACAGATAATGAAGAAAAGATTTTCAAGGTATTTGATTCCGGACCTTTCCCCCTGGCGTATATATAGTAAAGCTCCTAACTTCCAACTCTGAACATGATCAGTCCCATGTTTTAGGATTAGTTATCGGAAACTTTTTCAAAGCATTTTGTTAATTTGACCTTCGAACTCAGCCCTTAGTAGCCACGAAAGCATCATTTAAAAATTTTCACATAACTCTCTCCATATCATCATTTAATGTGGCGCAGATGCAAAATGGTACTATTTTGGGCATGCTTTGAACTGACCAAATGTTGAACAATTTTCATTATCTTGTTTTTAATACACGTGTTTAAGTTCTAGGTTTAAGGGAAAGACCATCCTTTAAGGAATTAACCCCCTAAACGGTTGTCTTTGAAACAATTGCTAAAGATAGGGATTTAGATGCAAAGTGGTGCTCTCATTTTCAATGTCTCAAACGTAACCCTGCACTTAAATTCAACATTTGTTTTGAAGGGAACTCCAAACGGCCGAAAGGATTTTTAAATAAGACAGAATTTATTTGGAATAGTAAATAGTAAAAGGTGCACAATAGAAACATAGTCCTTTATTTTTAAATTGTTGAAATAAGCAAGATGCATCAAAAAATAAAATTCCAGTGAGAGCATTGAATAAGCAGGGAGTTGTTATTTGGAAGGAGCAACATCGCTTCGAAGCGAGGTTTGACCACGCCAGAGTCACACAGTTATCTGTCTCTTGTGTCTTTCTTGGCATTTTTATAGGTCTTACCGTACCCTAAATTGGTTAGTTCATTTAGTTCATACAATAAAGTTTTGTCGTCCGCTACATCTACTGAAAGAGTGGGGGTTTTGCTACTCCCACAACATTACCAGTTGCCAGGAAATTAAAAAAAGAAAATTGCCTGTAAGGACGCTCGATGACGCCGATGAGAATATACCAGTAAGGTTTCACGAGCAAATTTAAACATGATTCTATACCTGGTATTTCAGGAAACTTCCGGAAACTCAACGGAAATTGTTGTGGCAACAATTAGACTTCCCCCTCTGCAGCTCATTTACAGGAAGTCTGTTCTTTAGAAAGGGGAAAACCTCATTGGCATATTTCAATTAAACAGTCGTTTCTAGTTTTGAAGCACCTGCCCATGAATTGGTGGCGGTTTCAACCTACACTTCAAAGCATTGTTGTTCTGAGACGTCAATTTTTACAGGTTTACGAAACGTGGATGATGTTGCTAGCGTATTGATATCACATTAAAGCCAACGAATAAAAGAAAAAGTCTCCTTTAACTGAATGCATAGCTTATCATTGATTATCATCTTTCAGGATAATGTGGTTCTTATGTTATTATCAGAAATAAAAAATTACTGTTTAACCTCCTTTAAAATCACAAACTCCCTAGAATAAGGCTATATAATCTAAATGACAACGAATTTTCATTTGGCGTTTTTTTACCATATTGAACGCCAACTTTGGCCGGTTGCTTCACAGAAAATCTGGCAACCCTGAAAGAGTCTCAGTCAGTGCTCTGCGTAGTCTACAAATGAGTTGTGGATCATTAATTTCATCCAGAGTTTACCCGCAATCCGCAGATGGATCATTACAGGTATTTTGACATTTCTTTGTAATGTGAGACAAACAGTGGTTATGATTTGCCGAGATTTTGTCGCTAAGTTTAAAACCCTGCTCTCACACTCAAACAAAAATTTTTAGTGCCCCAAGGTGAAAAAATGACCTTTTGAAAACTAAGGGAAAGCAATATATATTGTTTAAATTTCAGAAAAAATGAGAGGAATTGAAAATGTGGAAATATATGACTGACATTTAAGAACCCCAAAAGATCGTTTGTGGTACAACGTAGGAAAACTACGGTCAGCGATACGGAAGTATCAAGACACTTAAAGTGCCTTTCAAGAAGTCAGTGCATTATTAAACTAAAGGGAAAATGCAATGCATCAATCATACGTTTGTACGCTTCATTCATTTCTTTTAATCATACATTTGTCGTAACCAACATTCAAAAGGGTTAAGGATAGGAACATGATGGAGTGGGCTTCAGAAACAGCTCTGTTCCCTTATTTGGTATCATCATGTGGAGAATTATTAAAGCCTAAAATAATTACAAATACACAAAAGTTGGAGGACACCCAACCTGTCTATTACCCCAAAAATACAAGCCAAACGAAAGTTGAACACCTTCACTATTGGCTCTGACCCATGCGCAGCGGCTAATCTGCTTCTAGAGCAGGGCAATTTACAGTTTTAATTATAGGCAGTGCAATGGCCAGTCTAAGTTACTCATAAATGGTTTACCCATGACGTAACATCTTTAAGATCTCATACTACATCTGCCAGTTAGTGCCTTGGGTAAGGAGTCCTCAAAGATAATGGCACTAAAACAATGCTAAAAGCTCACTTTGAACAAGGTGTGACTTATCGTATCAAATAAAGCTCAGAATTACCTGTACATGTATCGTTTTTTATATACAATGGACTGTGAGAACTGAATTCAACATTATCTCCTGAATATTGTAGTAGATTCAGTTTTAAAAGGAGAACTATGTAATCACGCTGGACAGACTGACGTCTTCTTTTTCTAGAAGAACAAGATTATTTAAGTACAACATTTTGGTAATAGACCATTAGATGCTGCAAGTAGTGAAATTCAAGCACAGAAGTACAAAAAGAAATAAATGATATAAAACGTTACGAAGAACACCCGTGACTGGTGTGCTGAAAATACCTAAAAGGACAAGGAAACACCGCCTGGACTTTGGATTGCAAACGAGTCTTACGTTTACAGTCATAGCTAGCTCATCACACGACGACATACTTGATAATTTAAGTCTCGGATTACCTTGACAAATGTTGATCGGAGGGTTCTAGATTGTGTTTGAAGGTAAATATGAGCATAGGGTATTCTGTGCAAGTACTTAATGTTTATATCGAACTTACAATCAAAACGATTAATGGAGAGCTTGTTGCCGCAAGTAAGCCAACTAGGCCCCAAATGCTTAGACTCACCCAGGATAGTAGGCTAGGCCAGTATACAATAATTTGTGAATTTAGGCTCGGTTAGTCTAGACAAGGTTACCTTAAAGATGTGGTCTTAGGCTACCCAGCACCATCAAGCTTTTCCCTTTAAGTTGGTTAAAAGTTTGATACAAGCATTGAATATTGCGCAAGATATCTTGTGCTTGTATTTACTTCAGCACAATCGTCGAGTCGCCAATCCTCCATTATTTAAGATAATCTGAGGTTTATAAAATGTATGACATGCCCTCATTAGACTTTGTTTCCTAAATTTATAAATAATTGCCTTTTGGGCATCACATTGCAAAACGTACTTCAGCCATCAAGCAACGATTGGTTAAAACACTGCATCTAAACTATATGCATTAACCAATGTTGGGTAAATATTTTACCCAGCAACTGTTGGGCAAAGTATCTATCAACCAGTTTTTGTAAACAACATACATCATTTGTAACATCATGTAACCGTAGAGCCCCTTTATTTACTCAGAGAAACACTTTATTGTTTACAACCGCTTGCAAAAAAAAAAAAAAAAACAAAACAAAAAACAAAAAAAAAAAAAGAAACTAGCGGCATAGGTAAAATGGGCACCTTGTTAAATGATTCCAAATGGTATCACTCCCTACTAGTATTGTTCTACACTACAAATACTACTGCATACACTGATGTTCACCATATCAATTTGTATAGTCTTCCTTGTGTGAATGGACCGTCGCCTTTTCACTGTACCATATAAATACAACAAGAGGTTACAGCTATAGCTCACAGGTTGGTTACGTAGTAGAGCCCAGCGTACCTGCATAACTGTACCACAAACAGATTTTAACAAGCAGGAAGGTTTTCCTTATTTTATGATAGCAAGTTTTTATGGGCTTCTTTATTAGTCTAGGAAAGTTTTTACTTTAGTGAATATCAAATAATCTTTAGCTTTGAATGTGAGATAATATCATCTGTGGCCTTTTATATATCGTCTTCTCAGTCCTATTGTATTGAAACTGCAAGATACAAGTTTCCATCTGCTAAACTCACTTTCTCCATTTCATGTATTTATTTAATCAAAAGCATATTTATAAATAAATAAATGGATAGTTTATAAATATATTTATATATATTATAAATATTTATATATTTATATATATATATATTATATATATTTATAAATAAATGAATGGATAGTTTTACTTTTGTACCAAAAGGAAAATGAGAAGAACATCACACACTATGCACCCAACAGGATATTAGACGGAGACATGCACATAAATAGAAAGCCTGGTATGAGCTTTCTTCATAATGGTGTCTTCTTTACATATTTAGAATCATGAATGCCTACACTTGAATCGGCCAAGAATGCAGGATGCCCTTCCAAGGAAAGGCAAAAATTTTATTGGGAAATTTCCTCTAGGTTCTTAAATACTTGTTGTTTTAGTTCAATAGGAATTTATACTTTTTGAGAAAAGCTTCTGAATCAGGTTTGTGTTATGTAGATTGAAATTAAGGATGTAATGATTGGCGAGCAGTTAAATGAAATTCTGTTGACTTTATTCGACACCCTGTTCTTGACTATTCTGCAACAAGGAACTCGTTCCGCAGAGTCGAACACGAACAATGCAGTGTACGTACAATTACCATTGATACACAGACATGTATGCCCTACCGTGCCGCTGTACCGTTTCATACTTAAACTAATTAACTTCGTTTATTTTTCGTAATAAGCCCACAAGTCTTGTTTGGTCATTTACTCCTACCAGATAGAGAACATGTTCTGCTTAAGTTTCTGTCTTTTGAAAAAAAGGCGTAATGTTCCAGAACAGCGTGTAAAATACAGCTCTAAAGTAAATTTAAAAACTCAAATAATTAAGTGGCTATTGTTATTAAGCTTTTTGTTCCCTTTTATCTGCACCAATGTCAATGTGCAGCATAGGCGCAGGAAGCGGGGGCTGGGCGCTCAAACTCCTAGTCAAAAATGTGGGGGTGCAACTATGCTTCCGCCTACTAGATCCAAGGACGGAAACTCGTTTTTTGTCTCTTCTGTAGGAAATGTCAAAAATTTGCGGTACTGTACCTTAAAATTTTTCCAAAATAATGCACCAAATTGCATCTAAGGACCCTCAAATATCAAAACATTTCAAAGGCAAGAGGGACACCCCTCCCCTTATACCCCTCCCCCAGGATGGCGATCCGAAACAAGGTTCAGCTCCCAGTCTCGAACAGCTTCCTACGCCTATGATGTACAGTGCATGAATAAATTTTCAATAGCTTGGAACTGTAACTGACAAAACTGGTGACTGCATTATGTTGATCCCTGTAAACTGACTACCAGCATTGATTGCTATCAAATAGTATTTGCAACGTCAGTTCCAAGGCTTGTAGCACGTTTTCGAAATTCTCTGCCGTTGCACGAACCTCATTATGTCACCATGCTATGAATAAATCTATAGAATGACTCACATTTTGTATATTTCTTGCTGTATAGGAAGTTCGTAGTGCCTTGTATTTTGGAGATGGAAGTATGGCTTCTTTTGGCATCTCAGACCAAGGAACGATAAAGAGGTATATGAAAAACGTAGACAGCGTCACAGCTAACTGGTGATAAACCTTCATGGTAGCGAAATTAACATAGAATGATTGAAGCGATCTGTAGATTTCATTGCTGGCGATACGCAGCAAATCTCCCGTAATGAATACATAGAGTGGCGTATGATTCGCAAAGTCCAACAAATGGCTTAACTTGACACTGTGTTGTTTATCGTGCGAACAGGAAGTGTATGGTTCTATGTATTGTGGCTTGATATACGGTTCATTGCATTTCATTGCAGCTCGACCTTATGCTTTCTGTTTCTCTTTAATTGATCAGTGTAGTTCCAACAAATTTCACTATACGGTAATTGCGTTTACCAACGGACTTGTGCAAAGAAAATAAGGTGAACTTAAATTTTCTAAAAGTCATCAAAGAATTA
>WURT03576976.1:5377-31351 GCA_009936505.3 Holothuria glaberrima
CGCCCCTAAACTTATGTCATAGGCTTATTTCCTTTTTTCCATATTTTCTATTTGTGTTTAAAAATTGTTTGCATTTATTTCGTTGGTCCAACTTACATTCAGAAAATGAAATCAGAAAAGAATGATTAAAACGAGTATCGTAAGTTTGTAATGTAATTCCAAAAGAAGCAATCTATTTTCGAATGGAGTGAAAAATTTCCAAAGGAAATCAAAAAGATACCAGAAAATTTATGCCTGAAAAAGCAGACTTGTTACAAGTTAGTAAGTTTGCAGAATGGTGGCCCCTCTAGATACAATTGGAATGCCTAAATCTCAACCAACACACAGGAGTAGAAGTACCGTTTTACCACTGGACTACAAATTTTGCACCTCTTTCGTTTACATCACTACCATATGTTTCTTTCTCCCTCTTTTAATTCGAGAAACGTTTTCTAGTTTATCACTAGTAAAATAACGGTTTTATTTCTATACAGTGTGTTTGTGAGAGAAAACAACCTTTTCATGGCAGGTAGCTATATTTGTACCAGTAATTTCCTTTTTCTTCATTGCAGAATATAGAAATGGAATTTGACCTTCGAGGTTACAACTGCAAGAAACTCAAGTATTTCTGCGTCAAACTAACCCCATTAAACCCCAGTCCTCCCTTCACACTTCGCAAGGCAACGGATGATGCAAACATGGGATGCACTCGCACTACTTGTACGTTGATATATGTTTAGATTCTTTATGTTTACCTTTTGGGTATCACAGTAATGTATCGCAACAGGCAGCCATGTGTCCATGCAAAGTTTATCTGTCAAGAGTTCTTACAAAAAATGCAACTTTTTGTGTCAACTAATAGTTTAGTTTGTGTGGGTGTATGTGTGTGTCGGTGATCCCACATTCCTTTCGGTTGCCTGATGGATCCTTGTTTCTTCTGTCAGTTAGCTAAGGATCTCTTAAGGTGTCATGGAGATGTGGAGAAATAATTTGGCTGTCTTGACTATTTTCACAGTAAAACAATTGATACATTGACATCCGAGATCTTGTTACCTTAATATTTTAGCGTAAAATATTTACATATTAAAGAACAGGATCTCAATAAATTAATCTTCAGTTAATATCGTCACTGAAAAATAATGAGATTTGACATCCGTGATCAATTTACCTCAATATTTTGGAATAAAAAATTCAAATATTTAGCTACGGGATCTCAGATTAATTGTTTTAGTTAGTCTTAGATACCTCAGAATGGGGGAACATGCCGTAAAATATATAAATGTCGTATACCCACCAGAACTCAGATCTGCATTTTGTTTGTTGATAAATAGTGGTAATATTTCCATATGGCACCAACTGACCGATTTCATAAACAAATTAGTAGGTCTTGGTAAACCTTCAAAAGCATTGTCCACCGCCATTTGTTGATTTGGCCCTCGACAAATTCTAAAAGAGGTCCTGAAAGACTGGCAGCCAGCAATGTATGGTGTGGCTCCCTTCAACCCTTTCATTACGCTCTGAAAGTGTGGCAGTACTATATGGGGACTTTGTAAAGTCAGTTGACCAGCCCAAGGGAGTTAACTTTCTGCAAACCACCATTGCATTTAAAGGTAATTGATGAAGTTTCTACATCTTTCCACTCACAGTTCAATATCTCGTTGTATACACAGGTCGCAATCGTGTTTAAATACTTGTCAGACTGCTATTCATGTGTAAGTATCATCCTACTTTGGACATGAACAGATTTTCATTTTACACTTAAGCTGTATTGACTGCTCAAATTAAGCTTTTTTTGAAAACCAGCTATTCTATTGTGGGAGTGGGGTATATCTTGTGACTTATTCTATTATCTAAAGCAGGCGCATAGCCAAGGGGGTTCTAGGAGTTGAACCTCCTTCCATGCCCCAAGCATGAGAAAAATAATCGAAAAAAAAACACCACAAACATTGCACCATTTCGTATCTGGAGACCTTAAAAGCCGTTTTTCTCCAAAGGGGAGGGGAAACCCTTAGATCCCTCTTCCATGTCACACTCCAACAAAAACCCTCCCTTGACACAGTCCTGGCTACGCGCCTGATCTAAGGCCGTTGTTGATGCAAGGAGCCCTTTAATGGCTTCCTGACAACAATGTATATGTGTCAAACCATAGTCTTCGATTTCACTTCTTCACCCGGACTGCACACCCCATATGCGTTTGAAGACTAGAAATTCTACAGCTGACAACTTTAATGGGGGCGATTTCATAATGCAGTTTAAATGGGGTTAAATGAATGAACAGTGACTAAAAGTTATGTTTTATATTTAGATTTTGTACTGAAAATTGTAACAGTATGAAAGCCTTTCTTGGTCCTAATACATAGTATACCAATAATGGAAACTAAAACGGAACGTAACAGGTCCAAAATAGGTAATGCAAAGGCGTCTTTTCTTACTATTACTTAAAGTTAGGCTTGTATTTGCCCTACAGCCTGACACCTCAAAAGAAATGCCATAGTACATATCATAATTTTATAAGTCAAAATTTGTTCAGCATTTTCACAAAATTGTAAAAATACATTTTGGTAATGTGCAACTTGCGTTTGCCTGCAAGCGTCAAAGAGAGCAATATTGAAGAATCCCATCCTCGGAATGTAAATGGGACGTTGAGAAATTACAGCGACTTGAAAATTTAATCTCCAGGTCAATGAAACAAAACCTGATTAACCTAAAGCGGTCTGCGACATACGAACAGGGCTTTAAAAGAGCAGCTTTTCAGTTTTTTTTTTTTTTTTTTTTTTTTGTATCGCACCCTTACCCCCCTCCCTAACCAAAAAAGCCTAATTTAGTCTAGCTTAAACAGAGTGATAAATTACGAATGTAGACGCATTTACCTTATAAAAAACATGTGTTTGCATTTTGACTTCAAAGATGTTATTGCATTTTCCTGTACGGCCATCCTCCCAGTATTAAAACTTTAGATTCAATGTGTTTAAAATTTTCCCTTTCTGTTTGTCTATGAACTTACTAAGTGTAATCAAGTTTTGTTACAAGAGACTGTTGATGGGCTACATCCTGATTTAATGGTAGGATGACAAGGAACCTATCCCCTTACTCCATTAATATGATACTATATCAATTATTGTAAAGTAGATTTAAAGGTCAAATTACCAGATGCGTGTCCTCCAACGGCCTGTTAATACTATTCGTCTGTCAATACTCATCAAGTAGGCTATACTTACTCTTAGAATGATGATTTATTTCTTTGAGAGTTGTTTTGAATTTCCAGTTTTCATTATTTACTTTAACTTTCTCTTTCAGGGAATTTTGAAAAGCCATGATTGATCAAGAAGGCGAAAAGTGTCTAGACATGTTGCCTTTTAAATTGTATCTTATTTGATAAAATCATACCACAATTTACAAATTTCATTTGATGAATATTACAGAATTTATACTTTTTGCCAGTTTTAACATCTAAGAGGTATACGCTAAGTGTCAAGTTTTCACTATTGGAATGGTTGACAAAGTTTGAAACAAATGAAATATTCAGCGAAACGGTAAGTCTGATACATAGCACACCACTTATGCTTCAAACTCTATCTTGAAATTATCTACAACCCGGCAAAACAATTTGAATGAGTAATAATTGCATTTTGAAGTATCTACGTTAGCAAGTGTTTTGCCCTTAAGTTGTCATAGATTGCACGCATGCGAAACAGATTATGCTAAACTATTAGTTTAGTTCAACAAAGATTTTTCTGAGATGAAAAGAGAGCAGTTATGTCAGCAGTTACATCATGAGCTCACGCGACGTCAATTTAGGAGGAAAACAATGAAACACATAACACGCGCGCAGTAGACTTCGCACTCACGTATGGTAGACTTGTGGGCCTTACCCGATTGGTTGACAAATCAGCTATCTGTATTTGTTGGTGTAAGTTGCATTGATTCGCGTTTGTCTCCATAGGAAGGAGCATTTTCTGTGACGTCATATGCATAAGGTCTATGGATACTTGTAAATTTCTGTTGGGTGTAAGTGTTATTAAACAATCATACATTGACTTCTTACAAACCATCACTGACAGCTTCAAGTCCATACAAGTTTTAAGAAATAGTGTTTGCTTGTCTTGCCATTACTTTTAAGCCAAATTAAGTTTTCGTTTAAGCTAAGAATAGCAATAGTGCTGACATGTCTCATTCATTTGGCTAGCTTATTGTGCTTTTTAAATCAAACATGGGAGATTTACCTACTTGCTGAGGTAAAAATGTTTCTATTATATTGCATCGCAGCCTTCCGCATTTAGGAATGTGTCATGATTTATGTCTCAGTGAGATTTTGACCACTCAATAAATATACCTTATCACCTGGACCACTCTGTGTGCTTCTGTGTTTGTGTAACTTACATTTCCTTTGAAATATTAAAATGGAATGAAACCATTGAGGCTGATTATTTTACATTTGAAAAAAAGTATGCTTTTTTGTATCTGTTTAGTTTATGCCAAATGATTGCATTGTCCCTGAGGCTACCTTGCTAATGTATATTTATGGTTAAATCCACTCATAAAACTTTCGTCGTAATAACAGATGAGACCATATCCTGACCAGGTTTATCAGACTGTCGATTAACTTAAGGATAAATTCACCAACCACTGTAACTCAAATAAAAACGTTTCCCATTCAGTGCCATTTAACTTTTGGTTCCTTCAAGAAGCCTGAGGGTGTTCACCACTACTTTATCAAAACGTTAAAGATCTTGAAATTCCAGACGTTTTGCTTATTTTTCCTATTCCATCAAAATTACAAACACTGCTCATAATATGGTGTTCCTATCAATTACATCGTATTATGTAATAATTTAAAGTGGTAATATCAAGGTCCGTTACATAAAGTTTTTTTTCCAAACTGCCTCGGTCTGCCGGGAAGACGAAATAATTCCTGTGACTATCATGTGTCGAACGCAAGCAGCCACCCTTTCCTTCATAGAAGACACTCGTAAAGTAGTCTTTCTATTGACCAGAAAGCTCCCACTGGAAGTTTCCCATCGCTCATTTTCCCATAGCAGAATTCCCAACCCGGACAGTTCCCATCGGGACATACCAACCCATGACATTTAGCCTACGCCACAAATGACTACGCATGCTCCAACCATAAATTTCGAATTGACCTGAGTGGAAATTGTCCGGGTGGAAACGGCCCGCATGGGAATTGTCCGGTTTGTGAATTATCAGGGTTAGGAGATGTCAAGGGTGAATTGTCCTTTGGAGTTGTTCGGAAGGGAATTGTCCCCGGACTGGAAGTCACGGGAAGCGTCTTCCTAACCTGAGTATTTAAAGACTCATTTTTAAGCATCTTTTTACCATTTGTGAGCTATTTGAGACCCAAAACTTTATCAGCTTATTGAAATCGTACCGTTATTTACGATGTGTAGATGTAAATATTCATAGATATTAAAAGACTTTCTTCACAAACTCCCGGTGAGGAAAAAACGTAGTGTGAAATCATATTTACTCATGACGCTTTGTGCATAGTTTCAGTGTGTGTAGTTTTTGGCAATTGCAATTTGTTGTAGCAAAAACGGCTTGTACCAAAATTCTATCACAGAATCCATTGTAATTGTTTTTTGGAAAAAATCATTGATAGGGTATGTACGCTATCCAAGAATTTTCAAAAACTATAAGGAGGGCTCTCAAAACCGGCTTAACAGGGAGCTGTAAGAGAAAACTCCCTTCAGGTTATTTGAAGGTTTCTCTGATTTCTTGCGTGTAGAACATGTCTTACAAAAGATGAGACCTTATGTGATAGACTTGAAGTTAGATCAAGCTAGGATCCAGACTGAATCGTGGAATTAGTATTAGTTGTGGTTCTTCCTCTCGTTTTTTTTTCCCTCAGCCAGAAAATAAGCATAATGATGACAGAAGTGAAAGTGATAGTGATAGCGATGGCGACGGCCACAGCAATTACTTGGCAGAGTCGACCTCGGTGACTGCAGTAGTGACGATATTATCCGCGGGTTAAACAAAAGCCTGTCCAAAAGAAGCCTTGGCAAATTCTTACCGGGACGTGTCTTAAAATCACTATCTAGACCTATCAGACCCGTCTTTACATGTATGCTCGAAGGGTCTTCAACACATAAAAAACGATGGGCTAGTCCAATATCATTTTCTCTCCACATCTCTTACGGGAATATCTTTGCACAAGCTTTTAAGGATGCTAAAATCCCTAGAACATGGATTGCTCTTGACAGAGAAAAGATTTATTACACCCAAGAACTGATCCTTAGGGTTACAGATTAACCAAACGTGTCGAACACGTGGATACGCCCCCTAAAATGAATCACTTGTTGAACTGGATGAATGAGAGTCAGAAAGTGGGGGACTGGAGGAAATGCCCCCTTCACACTTTTGAAAGAGGGGATTGCCCCCTACCATACACACGTTTTCCGAACCCTAATGAAAAGTTAGACCCATGCTTGTTTTCATCGCTTACAATATACCCGATTCAATGAAATTTAACTCTAAAATGGTAGAAACATCCATTTAGCGAGTTAAAATTTTGGGACAATGCCTCAAATTCACTGCAGATCCATTTTTTCTAGTGAACCGAGGATCCCTCGCTTCAAGCACTGCGGTAACCGCACTTGAAGCAGTTGTGGCCAAGGTCACTCCAGCCCTACTTTTGACAAGATGTAGACGCACTTTATCTGATAAAATGTTAATTCTCCCCCTTTCTCCCATGTATGGTCTGTAAGCATTTCATTTTTGTGATATCCGTTAGTATTGTCACTACTCTATTGATCATGAAAGCACTTTTTGGCGCACTTCGTGTCCACTCAGGGCGCCTTACCAAAGGGGGCCGAGGGGGCAAGTTCTGTTCAGGCTAATTCTTGGACATGAATTCACTTCAAAATTTGCAAAGTGATGCACCATTTATCGTGTTATCTTACTGATATTCTCATAAACTGTTAGTGTAACCTCCTCTAAGGCAAGACTCAACAATCAAGACAACGATTACATTTGTAAATTCATCGCCATGTTACAAATGTTACAAAGTCCATCTCGACTTTCGTACATTTGGGAAAGCAGCAAAACCTGTTATACACAAACTTAGTTCAGGTCTGAATACCTTTCACCAAATTTACACCTACTGATTACGAGGACAATCACGCAGAGGCAAGTTAAATCACACAAGGGACCTTGCATATAGTTAAATGTATTCGTATATGTATACATTTAGATATGAATATGTAGTGGTGAACAACCCTCCACTCGCGATGCTCACATGGAGAGCCCTCCGCGCCAAAAATATCATTCACTCGAAATTTGACGATGACCAGACATTCCCGATTTGGGGGTTTGCCCCCGATTCCAATGTTTTGTCCCCGATTGCCAAGTGTACCTCATAGTGTCCCCGATGAACAAGTGTCCCTGAAAATGTCCTACGTTGCAACAAAATGTCCATCATATTTTAAAAACAGTTTCTATTTACAAATTCGTCGTACGACGTGTCTGTTCCACATAAATTAAAACCTAGATGAATCACTGATTTTCAAAACAAAAGCTCCTACGGACGATAACATTTAACCAAGGAGTTGCTATTTAGCAACTTCCTGATTTACCTGAACAACAACTACTGTACTATAAGTTTCGTAATGTAGTCAAGGGATACATAAGCATTTTATAGTATAATGCACATAATATATATGTTTCATACAATTTCATAAAAGTCGCTTGATTACACCATGATGTTACGGCATTAGACGGCTCGACTCTAAACTTATCATGACAATGACATATCAATGTCATGTGGAAAAATGCATTTTCGGGAATAAAATATTCCAAAGTCCAAGAAAAAAATTGAACATAGGTACGAATAGTTTGACAGTATAGCTTCCTATCTTTTAATTCTTTCATAAGAAGGCACATAGCCAGTGAAGGATGATACTGAAAAGGGGAGAAGGGGTTAGCTTTTAGAGGAAAATATATTTTTGTGGTACGAGATATGCTTAAAGGCATCAAACGAAATGTAATTTTTAATTCTCTAGTCAGCGAAAATTTTCAAGGCAGGGCTGTCTCTTTGCTTTCAACCCCTTTAGTTATATGTGGGCTTGCTCAAAGGCCCCAGACGGTTTATGTGTTCGAGATTTCAATTTCAAAAATCTGAAGAGGTTGCCTATGTCTTAAGATAACAAATATGGCAAATTATTCCTTATCGAAGTATTATGACACAAATAAAACAGTGTTTGAATGTAAAATGACAATTGTAATTTTAGAAGAATGATAAAAGACAGTATAAAAACTAAGTCCCAACTGTTCACCATGCAGTTGGAAGGAATCCTACGGAGCCGATGGCACATACCTCTATAGGAATTGTTCAAGGGTGTTTACGTCGGTCTCCTCATAATCTCTACAACAGTTTACTAAAATCTAGGAATAACACAAAATGTGTAATAAGAGAAGCGATTGTAGGAGTATGGAGAAACCAACTCGGAACTTCTTAGTAGGAGACGGCTGTCGTAAAACTAGGTTGCGTGAAGAATCTATATTGAAATAAACTATAATTAACAGTTGCAGACATCACGAAACCCATAAAGGGACCGAGGTCAGTCTAGGTCTATACTTCTGACGACACTCGTGGGAGTGATTGTGGGTGATGTGAAATGAAGATATTGAGAACCCTGTTTTGATTTTCTTAACCTGCACAGTGGTATAAATCCTTACTTCTACTTGGTTTTGAACTAACAATAATTCCCACGCGAAGGGCAGTTATTATGCTTTAACTGGCACAGAGACAAACTGCTCCTCTGAATGGGAAACGACATCACCGTAATTTTTCCCGCCTGACAAGCCAATACCACAAGCCGGTACCACACCGCATCACAGTGCGACACCACGGGCCCGTAGCCAGCTTTACATTTTGGGGGGCAAGTGTTGTGATTGAGGGGGCATAAAATTTTGTCCTAATTTCCGGTGTACTTTCTTATTATGCAGTTTCAATTTTCATCTGGTAGGGCAGAAATATTTTTGGTGGGGCATTACCCCCGTGGCTACGGGCGCTCGACACCACAGGGAGTAGGGGGAGTTTTTAACTCACGTGACTACTTCTTGCCAACAACTTCCTCTTTCCCACTGCCACTGTGCATTATGCAATGTATAGTATATCGTTTTGCACAATAACTTTCCTCAAAATAAAAGCGCCTCAAACTTCGGTTCACTTAAAATTTGTAGCCCTGGAACTGTCACTATTCACTAGTTGCAGATGTAATTTCAACCTCACTGACGCTAGACTGTCTCATCTTTGGTGTAGGCCTACTTAATACCCGTGTGTGCTTCGATAAACTGAACATCACCACTTTTGCTATTGTTGGAATCACTGTGTCAAACCGCAATTTTGATTAATAAATTGAATAATTACTAGAATAATATCTACATTTTTTTGACTACTTTAAATCATCCTTCCATGAAAACAAGAAGTTCAATGCCTCTCAATAAGTTATCATCGAGGGGTGGGGCTGCAAAAGTCAAAAGTAGGTCTCCCTGCCATCTCTAGTTGTTTTCCAAGGAGAAAAAGGGAAAGAAAGGGAGACTGTAGAAATTGGAGGTAACTTAAATAAAAGTGATAATTTTTGCAATGAAAACCAAAGTCAAATATTACATAAAACCTTAAAAGATTACATTTTGGGGCTCTTTGCCCGCACTCCGTGCATGGTTATCTCATATATTCCCTGCATGGCTGCTAGAATGGAATTATTCCTGCATAGCCCCATGCAAACCCTACCATCATTCATCCTCCCATTTCAAGATCCTATGAATATCAGCTCGACCATCTGTTATTCCTAGGTAGGGCTATTTGGGCCCGTAATTAGAAAAAAAATGTTTGCTGTGAAAATAACGGTTAAATTCTTGTTTTAAGGTCTGTTAAGTGTATTTCGTATACGCCGTTTTAATATACAGTCAAAATATTTGTAATTCTAAGGCCTACGATTTTGTAATTGCCTGATGTCAATGTTAAATGATTTAAAACGACAGTCGGCAGCATATAAGCATGTAGGTCACGACTCAATGGTTGGGTAGTGAAAATATTAAAGGATTCCGAGACCGTTTCAGATATCGGGGAAAAAAGAATGTTGACAATTTTTTACTTTCGACGACTAGAAAAAAACAGAAGCCAAACAAATGCAGAGAGAACTTCGGCCTCCATATAAACCTTACTTTCGGTTGATGATTAAATTCTCCTTGGTAAAGGATTTCAAGTTTGGTTTGATTTTAGTTAGTTCTCATTTCTAAATTAATTTGTTTCTTATCGCTGCACATTGAACGCAGTATACATGTATATGTTTCTTCTCTCAAATGTTCCTCACACAATCCTAGCAGGCTGGGATGCATTGGGAGGGGGGACTGATTATAAATAGCAAGGCCCTCAGAAACCAGAAAATCATATATAAGGGCCCATTTTCCAATATTTCGCAAGGGAGAGCCCCTCCCCCAGTTATTCTAAGACCTTCAGTCTTGTTACAGGTATGTAAAGGTTCCGCAGGGATACTCGTTGGGGCTCAACCGCACCGAACCCTCTACTTTTTGTTGATGACATATTTGACGCGTCTAATCCTTTCTCTTCTCCAGGCAGGTTGATTTTATGCATGTTTTGTCGATGAAAATACTGAAATTTTCTAATTTAATCGCTAAGCCCCCCCCCCCCCGAACCAGAGGATCTCATCTATAGGCTTCTTAATCTTCAAACATTTGTGAACCCATCCTGTGATACACCGTTGGTGCTTTTTTGTGAGAACTTTGCCCTTAACTAATGAGCTCTCTTATCTCCAAACTGATTTATTGTATGAAATGTTAGGTAACTGAGAATAAGCTAGCTATTGGTAACTTTATTTTCAAGAAATAGTGTTCCCAAAGAAAGAACATAGCTGTTTTGAAGCTCATGCAATACTTTGTTTTTTATATGATTCAGCAATCATACCTCTTATAACATGTAATATTTTTGGGAAGCTATTGCTAGCCTTCTTAATTTGTGATACTGAATGTTTTAATAATGATAGACTATTTTTGTGGGTACCATGTTTATACAATGTAAATACATGGTGTTTTTTTTTTAATGAAAACAAGTTTTCTTTGCATGTTCAGTAATATCAACCTTACACAGCATTCAGTCATAGGACAAGGAAAACAGAACTGGAAAAAAACATTTCAAATTTGGTGTCAACACTTTCAACGGCATGTTTTTTTTTTCTTTTGAATCCCAGTCAAGACCACCACAAAGTAGACCAGCTGGTCATTTGTCAGTTATTCACACGTAGATCGTCTTTAATCTAGGGAGCTAGCTTTTATTGTCCTTGACTTCAAATTTAGAAGGACTCCCACAGTACTGGATGAACGTGAGTTTCGTACAAGAAACTTGATTGTTGTCTACATAAAAATGTACCACCCGCCTGAAAAATAACGTCCTTACCATTTCATTGTTTAAGGTTTTTTCACGTTTTCTTACAGTAGAGTTTTTGTTTATGGTCATTTTTTTTTTTGAATGCATGGGGTCAGTATACTGTCCGGTTACATTTCGCGGGGGTGTTTAAGTTAATCATCGGTTCTACCATGTACATGGTATGGAAATTGTCTCTATATTCCACACTTACATCCCAGGAAAGTACAATTTAACTTTCCAAGAAAATTTAATGAAACGACTGTTTGAAATACTCAAACTTCCCAAGTTATCATGATTAATAGACGTACTTTAATTGATTCATCTGTTGCTATAGGGGGGAAGATAATTGATAACAGATGAATACTTGTCTTTACTGCATCGGTTTTGATTTTCTCTATGGGTAATGTAATTGTAGCTTTAGAGGTATGTTACATGTACACACGAAGGGAAATCCCCAACAAGATAATTAAAAATAGAATGAACCAACGAACTTGATTGCGGATGAAACCCCCATGGATCGTTTTCTCTTTTAGACTTGTTTTTAGGAATTTTACGAGTTTAACGTGGTAGACGTAGTTACATCCCACAAATCTTCTTCCATCTTCAACCATGGAAGTACCACCTCAGCCTGGAGGTAGTACTTCCTCGGAGGTAGTACTGCTATGGTACAACCATCTAACAGGTGTGAGGTCTCATCTAATAAACACTTTACCAAAGTCCAGGTCAGTAGCCAAGTAGGTCCAGGAGCTAGGAGGAGGGACAAATTTTCGCCCTCGTAGACTCCTTTTTTCAGAGCTAAAATTATTATTACCTTGACACATCTAGACGGATCTCGCCCCTGGAGAATATCTCCACTCCTGGAGAATCTCTCCCCTGGAAGGAATTTTGTCCTCATTTTACTCCTTGTCTGGCTACCGGGGCCTGTCAGTGTCCGAAAGTTGTAGATGAAGCTTGTTCTGAATCTGAATTAAATGAGGGAAGATCTGAGGGTATCACATACCTAAATCAGATAGAGTTTGCTTGCAAGAAAACACTTTGAAAAACTTGTAGTAGTAGTAGTAGTTGGATGTGTACAACCTTTGTAAGATTTTTCCATATCCCTTATTTAACTTATTTAACTTCCCAAATTCGACCAATCCGACACCGATATTAAAAGAAAGGGAAACATAGTACTCTACAACATGTACACACACAGCTGTACACTAATACCACTGAGAGTGAGATTTGGTCCTGAATCGAAAGACATTATACGACGCTCTTATTTCGTATTCTGAAGTAATGTATTTACGCATAAGTTGCCTCTGATTGAAGCAGCAAGTACCGAATTTGCTCTTTAAGCAATTCAGATAACATTTGTCACCAATTTAACCAATAGGTCTAACACTACCCTCCAGCACTACTTACCGCAACCTTGCTAAAAATAGTTATTTAAACTCATGAAAATCTCGAATGTTTCTGTCTAAAAAAGATAATAAGATCTGAAGAGATTACCCTTGACAAGCCATTCTTCCACCCCCACATTTTAACCAAAATGCGTGTCCCGACCGAACAGTGGGACAGTGAGCGTACTACATACAAGAATACCGTCCTCGTTAGTAACTAACTCAGCGAGTATATGAGTGAAAAAAAACTGGTTCCGTCTCTGCGGCTATTGAACCAAAAACGGCAAATTCACTTTGCTAGTCAACTCACAAGGTAGGCTGTATGTTATGAGGTGAGTTTATAAGGAAAGGTCAGTAGGGATATTGGTTCAACTTTATGGCAACGCAGCCGATTACCTTTGATCTTCTTGATTGCGCACACGTAAAATAGCAAACTTCCTGCGCAGACCTAACGCGCTTTTCTAGCATGTACTAAAATGTTACCTTATGAATACCAAACAATTCGGTAATCTTAAATGAATGGCAAAAAATTATGCCCCCTCCTCAGCTAGAGCCATTTCTCTCTCCCAACTCCATTCCGAACATTAATAGTATTCAACTGATCGACCAGGCTGTTGGTGGTACTTTACTGTTGAGATCCCTCGTTCTCGTTGGCTGGTTTTTAAAGCGATGTGTTGTATCAATTCCATGGTCAAATTTTAACACCTGATTCTCTCAAAAGATTATGCCATCCAAGTCCGGTCCATTCGTCACGAAGAACGATTTTCACCAACTGATTTTCGCGGAAAATATTCTATACAGTGGCGGCACCGGGATTTTAAAGTGAGAGGGGCAAATGGAGGGCAAAAGAAAATGTTGGGGGCAAAAAAGTTTTTGGCGTAGCGCGAAGGGCAAGATTTGGCGGGTGGGGCCCAGGGATCCGCCTTAGGCCCCTGGTGGGGTCCAGGGTTATAGCCCCCAGTGAGGGTCTAGAGGGAATCCCCGGAGGCTCTGAAGTTTTAGCATATCTCTGGGTGAAAAATTAAATCTCAGGACAAGAATTTTTTGTTCATAATCCATCATCGAGTACAAAGGTTCCAAATAATTTTAATATAGTAGGCTATTCCACTTGTTGGGCCACTATATTTTTAGCGGTTGGGGTCCAAAGGCCCACCTTAGGGCCCTTGGTGAAGGCCCAGGGGGCGAGCTCCCGGAAGTTCTTGGGTTTTAGCGTATTTCTGGGTAAAAAATTAAGTCTAAGAATAGATATATTTTGGTTCATAATGCATCATCAAATGCAAAGATTCCAAATAATTTTACTGTATTAGGCTATTCTACCCTTCAAACAACTATACTTTTAAGTAGGTTTGGTCCAGGAGTCCGCCTTAGTACCCCTGGTGGGGGTCCAGGGGCACTAAGCTCTAAGGTTTTAGAGTATCTCTGGTTGAATAAATAAGTCTCAGGATATTATCCTGAGATTTGATTGGGAAGGGTGGGGGAACTGTGGGGACAAGGAAAAAATAATGAGGGGAAATGACCCTTCATGCCTTCCCCCTCCCCCGTAACGCCGACCCTGATTCTATGGGTTACGAGAACATTTTAAATGGTTAGAAATAATTACCGAAATATTTGTTATACTAATCCTTTGTTAAAATGGATATGCCAAATCAGATATTCACAATAAAGGATGAGGTAAACTTGTTTGCAAGAAATTAACAAGTTTTCATTTATGATGTCATGTGGTTGAGCATACAGGCCAACATGGTAAATTCTTTTGTCTTTGCAACCGCATGCTTACATTGTGAAGGAAAAAATCGACAAAATAGGACATAAATTGAAGAAAAACAACAAAATGGAAAAAATATTATTGTAAAAGAGTTATTGGAAAAATTTATCTTTAAAACTTTTATTTCTTATTGACATGATACCGTATAATCTGTCAAGTTGAGAGGCACTAAACAGACGCATGCACATACCAGAAAACAACGTAAATGCATCCATTGTGTTGCACGCAAAACAAAATGAAGACACAATTGTTGGCACAAACATTCAAAAGGTTAATGAAATATGAAAGATTCCCTTTTAAAAAAATTGAAGGTAGGCTATTGTGTTCGTTTCTCACGAATAGCGCTGAGAAATCACAGCGTGTTATACTTTACCGCTGTTGACAAGTCGTTTAAGTCAAGGTTGACCATGACGTCACATGATGTTGAACAGGTGAATCCAGGTTTGAACCAAACAGGTTTCTGTCTTGTCTTGTTCTGTATTCGGTTCCAGAGGAGTGAAGGACTACTGAAAAAAGAAAAACGGGACGAGAAAACGTCTCACCCACACCCACACCCCACCCGGTAAAAGCATTGTTCATTTAACCAACTTTCCCTAAATGAACATTTTTATTATCCCAAATCTTACCATTTTGCATCCACGTGACGCCGCCGCCCCAAACACACAAAAATATGGCATTGTTTGATTGCCTTTTCTATTAACCATCAAAAATTAATGATTCAGTCATTTCATAGTTAAATCAATCTAAGTCCGATGTCAATGGTATTATTGTTAGCAGGAAGCAGTGTTCGCCACTAGGCGTTTTGTCCGGACGCGCCGCCCGGACAAAATCTGAAGAGCGTGCGTAAGCGCCCGATCGTAAAGTTGCCGCCCGCACAAAAACTTTGGTCCGTCGGCCCGACAAAAAATATTGCTTTCACTTCTTTTGAGAACGTTTGCAAAGTAAATTAAGTTTCATTTTCTTTTATTCTCCATATCGCCTCAAAGAGGCACAAGAGACTAATAATATAACAAATACAAATAGTAAAAAGCACAAAAGTACAAAAGAACGGATTAAAAGAAAACTAAGTAATAACAAAAACAACATGGACTGGCATTACCTATAACAAAAACTGATACCAGCCACTAATTCTTAGTCGATTTTGATAAAAGGTCATAACATCAATTCGAAAATGTGTCAATAATGAACTTACAGAATTTAGTTAAATTTAAAATGTTCTTTCTATTTTTACTTTGAAAATGCTCTTCCATTTGAATAGAAGAGGGTCTTCCCCTAAAATAAGGTTAAGTAATAACTTTCTTTCCTTAATTAAGTGACAACACTGAAAAACATAACGAAATACATTGCCCAGGGTCCCTCCCCCGCAAAATTCACACGTCCTATTATTACAAACCACCCCTTCAAATTTACCGGTTATCACCGGTAACTTACTGTTACCACATCTAAATTAACCGAAAATTTTACAGCTTAAGTGGTCTTTAGTGGGTTATTAAAGGTCGTGTGACATGAAAACAACAAAGCTGGATATTTGATGTAATAGGTATTAAATATCCAGAAAATAGCCCCAATTCCCATTAAAATCCATCAAATATTTTTTTAATAATTTTCTATTTCACACTTGTATCATGAATAAACATGAGCTAAATATGCAAATATGTGATATCTCAAGATGGACATACCATATATGGCTAATGTTAGACTTGGTTTTTTCATCCTTAATTTCAAGGACACTGGTAGCATTGTTATCCCCTGAGGGGTTTATTATGAAAGTTACAATTCTTTCCTTCAGAAACATTGATATCACTCAACAAATTGTTATCTGTATTATCAGTAATTAAGAGATAATTTAACAAAAGAAATCTTAACACTGTGCAACACTCTACATCATTATTTTTGCATAGGCAATGAGTTTTTTTTTCAGAAACCATCGAACTTTGAAGACGTATATTTTGAGAACGGTAAATGACATTGAAATAATTCCAACAGATATTTCATTGGAGGACTTCATTCTTTAACTGACAAGTGCAACAGCTCTATTTGGAGGCATGTCACATGACCTTTAAGTAGGGTTCAAATTTCAGCTTAGTTTTAAATATCCTATAATTTTTACACTGTGAGTTTGTGTTTACTTCAGCAATCCAATCATGTTCATACATATCACTCAGACGCTGGTTTAATGTTGTTCGAAGCCAACTACTTGAGACTTCGCCACTAATATTCCGTACACGTGACATTCCCGGTGTATCCAATATATCCTTTACTTTAAGAATCCAGGGCGAGCTATATAAATTAGTGTCATGCATAATTCGTAAAAACTTCAGCTAAATTAAATGAGCCAGGTTATGATACCAGTTGCTATCAGACACCAAAGTGAGACCATCCTTAATTCAACAGGGAGAGGGGAAGGGGGCATGTGACAAAGACGGACATCTCTCACCAGTCTTGCACGTATGAAAGGGTCGAGGACCGTGAATGGCGAACCCCCTCTTGAAAATTTTTTCGCCCCCCAGAGAGCTTTCAAGTTGCTATTGACTTATTACATTTTTAGACATTTTTCCCCTCCGGAAGAAAATTTTCACCCCACCCCCTTCCCTTCAGTACCTTGTCTGGCTACGGGCCTGGTAGCAACTATCTCCAGAAAAAGAAGCAGTAGGCAAATTGTTTCGTGTTGTGTATGTGTGAAGTTGTGCCAGGAACAAATAGAAGTGAACCAAACACCCACAAATCTCTTGTGGTGGCGCTTGACGAGTTTATTAAAATATCGTCACCAATCAGCCTATGTATGAGGCTTTGAGCTTACTTTCAGTTTAGTGCTGTGCAGAGTAACTCGAAGTTTCACAGTTCGCATATGATCCTTACATATGGTACATCTCAACCTTTGCAATATTAAAGGCCAAAGTACTACCCCAATTGTTCCTCTACCTCTTTCAGCTGTGGACGGACTGGCGTTATGGCGATGAGACGAATGCCATCCCAATCGAAGAAGTTTAAGACCTTTGGCGGCGTTGTGGGCCAGCAGCCTTTAAATTCTTGTTACCGATATGCGACTTCCGTGGGCCTATCAACTATTTTAGCTGCAGTCGTTTCAAGCATTTAGTCCAGTGCAGCGTAAGACTGTACACTGCAATCCCGTAGTCAATGGGATCATGGGTATGATTACTTCCAGAAAAGCCCTCAACCTAGAAAATTTAGGAGCAAATAGAGGCCTATTATATTACACTTGAATTACCCAAATACATCTTTGCATATCTCGCCCACCCCTTCCTCCCCCCCCCCCTTTCCCTCGAAAAATTATGGGCTACGGGCCTGACGTTTTTTCTAACTAAGATTTCTCATATTTTCATATGTTTTGAAATGTACGAAACCGATAGACTGTTTAATCACATTCTTATCGGAAAATACCAAGGAATCCCCCTCTCACCTACCACTAACTAATCTATAACAAGAGAAACTTGATGAGCGTGAAGCAAATATTCCGTGTGCCATGAAACTTGTAAGAAATAGATTGTTCCAGATGTAGTACTAAAATAAGTTCATTCCAAAAATTCATTTGAAGCCCCCTCCCTATCCTTTGTACACTCACTCACGGTTGAACAACCACAACGCATTTTTATGTTCTTGATTTCAACTTTTGTACTGACCACTAGGGGAGCAGCTAACGGGTTTCATTTCAAAGTCTTTGGTACAACTCGAGACCGGGATTAGTTTGAACGTGGTACCTTTCGGTTGAACGTGAGTCTCCTAGCCTAAATGTCGGTAAACAGCTCTTATTTTATTTTAACGTCTTCCATTAATGTATATTTTCTCATAACGTCCTGAAGCTCCTTTAGTTTGCTTCATTTTGGTTTGTTGTCCTATACAGCCAACGAGGAGCCTTCTGGCATATATGTTCTAATTCTCCGAAGTCCGAATTCCATTATGTTTTGAACAAGAATTCAATGGTGAAGGAAAAGTGTACAGGGCCGATATGATCACGCCTTAAAAGCCAGTCCCTAGTTTGTTCCGGAAGTAGTTTTTCCATGGTCACACTTAAATGTCATTGCACCTCATGACGGCTGTTTTACACATTTATGTCTGATACGACTAAGGAAACATGATTTTTGTTTCCACAACATAGCCAACAACCTTTGCGCAACCAGGATAGAAGAGCCAAATCATTGCTTACTTGTTTCGACCTTATTCTAAACGCCCCTTCAGTCCGATTGCTATTTTTACATCATGCAGTTCCGATGTCTATTAATACTGGCAAAGAGCAGTTTAATTAAACAGCTGAAGTTCTTTCACGTGAAAATGTTATCTGAAAAATTACCTCAATAATGCTTCAATACCGTCTTGATAACCCTGGTTCTACCACCGAGGACTTTCTTCTTCAATGTCCTTTGGTCCCTCTTTCCGGGTCGGCGGTTTTCTTATTAGGCGTTGTAAAACATGTAAAATGCTGCAAGACACTGTTGCCATATTGGCGTATTAAATGCAAGCCCTAACTTTGGCGTTTTTGTTAGCCAAAATTTTAAAACTAAAGCCAAATAGCATTTGGTCGTTTTTCATTTGCCTGTCAATTTCCCTGAGAATGCATGTTTTTTTCCACAATTTTCGCAGAAACGGTTGTAAAACGCATATTTTATGTCTCCCAAATAACACCTGCAGCATAAATGAATGCATAAACTCTGTCGGTGGTCATAAAAGCATGCACGTTCACTTCATATTAAATTCATGATTTTTGAGAAATTGGAATACTAATGCCAATGAATTTGCTTTTAGCGTTTGTCGACGATATTGAACCCCAAATTTGTCCGAGTGTCTATAGGAAAGTTTAGCAATCCTGCTGCTAAATCTTGAGATAGCCCCGAGAAAGTACATATTAAGTATGACTTTGTCTTAAGAGGGAGCCAAGATAATGGATCAGGAAAGATGTAGAGAAATGATTTGATCGAAAGTAAAAACAGCTCAAAACCAAATTTGAAACAATTTCCGTTATTTCTCGTTCTTGTACTCCAGGAAATGTTTTGCATTCTGCAAAATTGCCTTCCCCTTTGACGTCTTTGTGAAATATTCGTTTTTGTATAATAAGACGTACTCAAGGAAACTGAAGAACAACAGTTGTAAAACAATGAAAAGGAAAAGGAAAAAGGTCTGATCTGAAAATCATAGACGTATATGGCTTCTTTCAATGAGGGGTCAGCACTTTTGCCCGAAATGTTTGTGATTTCGTCATCACCAGTTTGCTAAAAGAAGAACCTTTTTTCTCCAGAAGAACGTTTTACCCTGGGTGAAACCGCCGTCACCTCGAACACCTATGTTGATGGTGCTTGATGTCCCAAAACACTGATCTCATAGGTTGGCAACGTTTATTGTACCTCTATCTTGTATGAAACTATTCAAGTAGGTAGCCAAAGAAAGGGGATAGGGGTGGAGCCGCCTAGAAGAAATTTCATCCACCAAGAAGACCATTGCCATCGCCTCGATGTGTACCCCCCCCCTCCGAAAAAAATTTAGGCCCCTTTAGTACGGTTCTTTATCTATGTATGTATAAAACTGCCGGGTAGAACACCAGTCGTTCAAGCACATTTCTTCTTGTTCCCTTACGAATTTTGTCCATAAACATTAGAAGGGAGAGTGTAGAATATCTTGCAGACAGATGTGCATTGATTTGGCATACAAATGTAGCAAAAGAGTTGAAAGACTCTTAGAGCAGGATTCGGAAAAGTTGAAGGTGCCATAGTACTTTTGGTATTGTATACTGTCCCCTACCTCAAAATCTTGTTTTGAGTAAAGTGCAAACTGGAGAACAGCCACTCTCAGTATTATGCAAAAGCTGACCCTGTACAAAATAATTTGGTCGTCTTGGTTAGTTAGTTAGTTAGATGAGGTTTTACGGCCCAGTTTCTAACCAATTGGTTTAAGTCGAGCCGGCCAGGGCCTTTTTTCCAGTTGTGGCTCGTCTTGGTACACAAATTAGAACACAATATAGAGAGCCTACTGGGTAACGCCAATGTGAGAGATAACTGGTACTAGTTGAAGATTTGATCAAGGGCATGTAAAACACAAAACCAACACAATAATGTAGTCTAAATAAATGAAGAAATGTCATACAGTAGACGCAACATGTAATACATTGACACAGACTGTCACATGACTGACGAGTGATTCCACAAGGGTCATGTGGAATTTTCCTGGATCTACCGAAAATGTACTTCTCTTGGCAAAGTGTCAACGAGAATTCAGAATTCTGAGAATATTTATCAAAATCAGATCCTTCTTCACAATACCCTTATTAATTTGCTCGAATGGTCCTTCTGTCGTATGATACGAGTTCCTCCTGGCCAGGTCACATCTATAGATTGAAAAAACAAATAAAAAGCTTTTGAAAAGCCAGACGCTGGCACCTTCCCAATGTTTCTGTTGCATCTTCTAAAACTGACCTTTCCTGAAGTACGGGTCGAAGAAGTTTCGGAACTATCCTTCGTAGAGTCTTTTTTTTTTTTTTTTTTTTTTCTTTTTTTTTTTTTTTTTGAAAAGTTCTTTGTTAATCCAGGACTTTTCAAACTTCTGGGACGTTCATTTTTAAATTAAGCGCACAGACTGGATTATGGTGTGAGTTCGCTTTAGACGGCAATGAAAAGTAATTGCCTTCACACATTTCAAAATTGGAAAAAAATATTTATCTAATTTGTTATCTAATTATCTAATTTGTTTTTATCATGGGCGTGACAATCCATTTATGTCGTGTAAGTTTGAAAGAATATAACAGCTGCATGGGGCTAACAGATCTTCCCATGGTTACTGTCAAGACTGTCTGTCAGGTTTCATGATAACGCATGATAACAAGTCATCAGACATTCGGAAAAGACCATTCCTTGTTATTTCATTTGAATCATTCAGGCTCAATAAGGTTTCCGGTAGCAGGGAGATGTTACACTTTAAAACGCGCTGGCTAAACGTAACCGGGTCATGGTCACGGATAAGTTACCATTAACTGATTAAAAATAACAAGGAAAAGCTTGTCAGAAATAAATATTTTCCTGGTTAAATTAATGACTGGGTTGAAGATCTAGCCAAATGCTAACACTTTCCTACTTACTAGGAAATGGTTGGCTAATTTGTGACCACTATCCGGGTTAAATTTACTGTTTAAATAGGTCGTTTTAGAGTGTATTAGCATCCACAACACTTTGGTGATAGCCTCACAACCAAAGGGGTGTATGAACCGAGAACACTTCGGTAAGGTAACTTCTTAACTTCACTTAATTTTCCAAGGAATGACATAGCGTTCACTTTGGAAACAGAAGGCGACCTGTGGCCATACAGCCGAGGCAGGAGAAGTCCCCCCCCCCCCAAAAAAAATCAAAGCAAATATTTTCACAGCTGTGTAAATTTATTGGATTTTTAGTTAAAAGATGCAACCCAAAAAGTCATTCCCTGTAATATGGGACAGAGGAGGTAGGCGAATGGGGCAACCACCTTCTCCTTTAGGATGTTTTTCTTAACCTTTCGCCTAATGTTGCACCCTACCTAAAAATTCCTGCGTACAGCCATGAAAGGGCCTGTATGACGATGATCATCTCAAAACGAAGCAATGCCCGTTCGCACCCTGTCCTTTCAAAATTGTAAGCACCAGCCCCTCCCCCCCCCTCCCCATTTACGGAGGCTTCCTGACACGGCTGTTGTCCAAGACCTTATCACACTATCACATACACGTAATGAGGGCAGTTATGTGCAGTAACGCTGTAATCAACTAATCGCAGGCTGCATGAACCACACATAAATATTTGTACTAACTGAACAGTTGAAGTAAAATTTACTGTTTGAAATTATTAGCATCAATGCGAACATCTCTAAATATTGGGAGATATATCCTCACAATCCCTCGGAAATTCTGCCCATGCTAACACCCACTACTCGCCCACCCACTCCACCCCAAATATCGCCCCTTTGCCTGAAGGAAAATTTTTACTAATAGAAATGATCCTTAGGATGAAGAAGCAGAAAAGTGTTGAGTGTAAGAACAACACAAAGAATCCAACAAAGTCAGGAATTAATAACATTGGACCGATTATCGGTTTAATATCAGTATCGGCAAAATACTTCACATCCATCCAATAAAAGTATCGGAAGAATGTATCTAAACTGCTTATACTTCCCAACAGATATTGCTATTTTGAAGAATTGGTTACTGTATATACTTGTCTGATTATAACTCCCAACTGCCGATATCACGTAAATCATGTGAATCCTTCTCGTTTGTCATGTTATTATTCCAGATCTCCTCGGTATGGTGAAATGTACAGAATTGCGTTTTATGTATTTTCAATGTACCGGTATCGGATTTTGATCGGCCTGTATAGGATATTTCAGATAATTGCATTTAGTAATGATATCGGTCCAACGCTACAATTCCAATTTCCAACATTTTACATATAAAGACACCCAAATTATATCTATTGGAAGACTGTGAAACATCAATCTTCCATTAAATTCCTCTTTCGGTTATGCCAGCTAGTGTCTGGATACCCAGGGCTCTTGAGGCTGTCTCAAAATATTTACAGAAAAAATTATTATCCATTAGCTCGTCCCATCTTAGGCCTTCACCTTTATTCGTTTTGTGCACCCATCTGTGGTCGCATCATGGGGTGTGTGGGTGTGTTTCAACAAATCGTCAAGACCCATTTTTACATGTTAAAAAGAATTAACCTACGCACCCTTGTCATTTTTTCTGTTTATTATTTTTTCAATTTTTATGTTTGGTTATCAAAATAGTGGATTTTAAAGTTATTGATTGCCCTTAGATTGGTTAAAGGGTTGTTAGTTTGCCCAAAGGGTGTATTAAGTTTACAAAATTTCAATGCTTAGGATGCATTCATAGTGCATGAATGCATCAAAAGTTGGAAGTTTAAAATTGCATGTAAATTTTAAAGAAAACAAAATATTGTTCACAGACGTAAAACCCTTGCCTGCTTGCTCTTAGTTAACTTACATTGGGAAATATTTCGTCATCATGCTCAGATCGTATTTCCCCCATATCGCAAAACAGGACTGAGCTGTTCTTCCATTTTCTCTATAATATGTCACCCTGTAGCGAAAAAGTGCTTTAACATTTCAACACAGTTGTTTTGAAAATAGTTCCAATTTAAATTATTGAATAATTACTCATACTACAGTTTTCTAGGCTGCAAAGCAAGAGTGAAATTTGTATGGATTCGGTAAGCTAGATGCAGAGGCAGATGTAGGGATAGATCATTATACACAAGGGAATTCATTTTCACCCCTACCCCCTTCCCTCCCCTTCCCCAACCCTAGATCTTGTTGAACACGAGTTTACCAAACTCCTAATCCTTTAACTGTTTAACAACAATAAAACCCGTCAGGAAAATATATTGTGACTGCATCAATATGTCACACATATAGCAAAATGTTTTTATTATATTATTTAAGTAATCGGTCTCACCAAGAAACCTTTGAAATAGTTTTTTTTTTCAAAAATATTACATGTTACAAGGGTAATGAACAGATGAATGTTAAATCAATTGAAAATGGCGTACAAAGCAGTAAATTCCTTGCTGTGAGAAGCTGCCCAAGTATATTGTTTAAAATTGTTTGCCATCCTATACGAATAAACCTTGGTTTTATTGTATAAAAGTTTTCCCATTATACCATGACAAATATACAGTTGGATCATGTTGAACCATCTACTTGATTGGATGGACAAGATGACTGCTAAACAATGGGTTGGTGAGGTTTTCGTTTAGGTGACTAGATTATTTTTTCCTAAAAAGCCCGAAAGGAGACTACCTGCGGGAAAGACGAACGTTGAGAGGTGCGTGACCCCATCGTTTCCCCCCGACCATTATTCCTTGACATGGTCCCGTATGCTCCCATAACAAGAATGTCAAATGGTCGTTCAAGCTGAACCTGTAGTGACATAAACAAAAAAAAATCAATTTATTTTTTTCAGCCAGATCTACGAGAGACTTAAAGTAGTCAACTTCCAAGAGCTTGTTACTAATCTGGATTGCAAGCCGTTCCGCTTTCAATCCAGGTTAGTAACAACGAGGTCATCTCCTCCATATGGACCCCAAAATAGCCCTCGTAAACATTTTCTGGAGCACGGGAGGGAGTCTTTTTAAAACGTTTCAGAAGAGGCACAAGAAATGTAATTTGTATTCTAGTGCCAAGTGTTGAAGAGGAAATCTCCTCATCCCAGACAGTTCCAATTCTCCCAACTGAGTTAGTTCTAGCCCCGCCCCTGTCTTTAGCTTCTCCCATGTGCAGACACAAACATGGTTTATTGCTTAATGCCATATTCTGGTGAGTATACAAGGCCCTAATGTATAATCAAAACACTCTCTGTGCATGTTGTGTAATAAAGGCCTAAGCTGCTATGCATCTTTTGAATTTTGTAACTCAGATGTCAATCAAAGAGCAGTCACTAACTGAGACTTTTGCTTACCACCAAGTAAAAGTCATACTTGGGGTGATGCAAGTCCCTCTTTAAGGCAAAGTAAATTTGGGATTGCATCTCTCAAAGTACACGAGGAAGTTGTCCTTCGTTCCAACTCCCTGCATAGTGCTTAGTGCTTGTTCAATAGAAGTGATGATTTCGCTGATAATTTCCGTTCAGAGGACACTAATGTTAGAATTTCTTTGAAACCAAGCTTTGAAAGTTGTTCCATCCATCACCTTGGACGACATATGGTTCGACAATCTGTGTACAGTTATCAGATAAAACACGAAGAAATCCTTAAAATAGGGCAGGAAAACACAAAGGAACAAGATAAAAGCAGCCTCTAACGCCGTGATGGGTCAATGTAACGCTCGTTATTGATAACCTACAACCAGACGGAGCATATGTACGATGCCTGAATCGGATCAGCCAATATATGAGTCCTTCGGAACGGATCGCGACTTCCTCGAGTACCTTGAGAGATTAAATCCCATATTTACTTTGCCTTAACACTTTGCACTAGCATACAAATAACCTTCCTTGGGCCTCTTGTCAAACGTTTTGAAAAATACTCCCTCCCCTGCCCCGAAAATGTTTACAGGGGCTATTTTGTGGTCCATATGGGCTAGTTATATCAGCGTGAAAACATGTTGTTTGAGTAAAACAAAAAATCGCCCTCTTTCTGGGGTGGGGTGGGGCTGCCACTGGGCAAACATGCTGTGCTAAGGCTTTTGGTTAGAAGCCTAGGAAAACAATCATGTAAAGGGTCGAAAGTACGCCACTTTTAAAAGATAAAGTGAATTATCCAAGCTGCATCTACTACCACCACTTCTCCTCCACCTGATTGCGGTTATTTTTAGTAGATTGAAATGGGCCCATAAGTATAGTAAATGCATCATGGTGACATCGTACCACAAACAGACAACTAGGAAATATGTTAGGAAGTCCGAGTGGCGAGTTACACGTGCTTGGTATAGGCTAAATGTAGTACCACATACTTCCA